>JAEDXX010000234.1:0-127251 GCA_021725515.1 Epicauta chinensis
CAGATTTATTCTCTTCATTGAAGCACCTTGTGATGTACGACATTCTCCATTTTGTTATCGCATTCAATTGACAATGAGAAAAACATCCAGTTTCTAGATTTAGACCACAAACACTCAAAGGTTGGTCTTGTGATTCGTTAATTGTCAAGAATGCAAGACGAATCGGAAAATAAATTCGTTTAAATTCAAAGTGCATATCGGTTGTCATCCTCGAAATGAGAACTTCCTCACCTTTGAATATCGCCGAGTGAATCACATTGATCATCAATTTTCTTATCACCCAACGTGTTCCACTGCATAGTAGTAGTTTCGTCTTCGTTTGTTTCACGGTCAATAAATGTTAATAAATGCAGATCTTCACACAGCATCACAGATTTGATGATTTGAGGCAAGCATTTATTCCATCCTCAGCAGTTGATGTTGAAATGATTGGCAATGTTTGGCGAAAATTGCCAGACAGTGAAATCGTTGCACGGCCAAAATATTTTGAGTCATTACACAGATCTTTCAATGTTCGGTCCAGTACTTCCAATGCCCGTTTCTGTTCCATTGCGCATTCGTCCCATCATTCGATGATTTGTTGGAAAAGATTAGATCTTTTGGGTCGCGGTATTGTTAATATTAATACTTGCACAAAATAAACAAATCGAAATACAATTCATCGATCTATTTGTTTTATATCTTGTTATTCCGTAACTATGGCAAAATCTTAGGTAACTCGATAAAAATGAATTATTATTATTAATTTATTAAATTGAGACAAATCTATTTGACAGTTATTGTCATTTGTTTTTTATATTTTTTGTTTAAAATTATTTTTTTTAATAATTTTTTTCCGTGAATTGTTAGCATATTTTAATAGTTATTCTGCTATTCTAGGCGAAGACGAATCTAAAAAATCAAAAATCATTCAAATCCGTACAGCCGTTCGTGAGTTATAAATGGTCTAACACACACGACTTTGTTTTATGTATATAGATCAAAAGAGACCTTTTTTGTAGAGAATTTTATTTCTATGAAATTGCTTTCAATGATTTTTTCTCAAATCCGTCTACTTTAAGAGATATTTTGAAAAAACTGTAATTTTATGAAGAAATAATCTTCAAAGGGCGTGCGGCACGTGTTCTTGTTGTCCAAAAAAAAAGAAAAAAATTCCCCCGTATTTTCTCATCAAAAGGAAGGTTTTTTTGAGGCGGCTGAAAAAATTTAATTTTTAACGACCACCCTTATATATATATATATATATACCTTGTCAAGGTTAGGCTTAAGGCGCCTTCAAGAGACTACCTGTTGCTGACAAAGTGTGGTCGTCTAGTGTTCTGGCGTAGTTCTGCTTTGTGGTGTGGTCAAAGAGGAGGACAAAGGCCCAGGACGCGTGGAGTCTTCGACGATCAAAACTTCATGACCTGACATCCACGGAACGTTTCAGCGGATGATAGAAAAAAAAGATAAATCAATGGATTTTATTGTTGCTAAATCGAAAAACGACTGTTTTTTTGCCTTTTCATCGGCGTACTCATTTGGAAAAAGGCAAATTTGGTCTCTGTGATGGGTTGATCCATGGTAGTTTGCACATTGGACTTAAACATACAATACAAGCTTTAGAATAAGGTCTCGAACTGTTATTTTCTTTCTTTCGGTTTTCGGTTCAGCTTCGGTTTGAAACCTTGCTTTTAACACTCGCCATTTTGGAAGACAAACCTTGACGGGAAGTAAGTTAATAGACTGCGAGGGTGTGCGAGCCGACCCGAAGACACAACTAAGCATAATTTAAGGCGATCTCAAAATAAACAACATACTTAAGTCTGGTGTCTGGTGTATAATTATTAACTTTCTTTTTTGAAGTGAAACTTTCTTAGGCGCGGTAGGGTAGTAAATTTGTTCGGAAGCGTAACGAAAAAGCGTGACCCCATGAGGGGAAACCCTTCCTCACTAACAGACAGCTGTGAGGGAAGAGTGGGGGCGTTGCCATAGCGTCGCATATACACTGTCAGTTGTGCCAACTGTGTAAAATAAACACTAGAGTTTAAAGTTGGTATCATTGATCGATGTACAACGCCCTCTGGAACGAAACTAAAATTTCCTGGCCTACAGCCAGGATGATTTTTGTATTTATAAATTAACTAATGGCGTTAAATTATATATAAATATTGCTTTGAGATAAGTGAAATGCAGAAAAAATATCTGCAGAATAAAATCGAGCCTTCAGGCAACGACAGAAAGAAGATAAACCAATAAAACAAATTAAACTTTATCTCTAACCTAAGAAGCTTCACTTCGAACGCGTGGCGTTCAACGTACTTTCAATTTTGTAAATTATCCCGAACGGGAGTACCCTAATGAATAGTAAAATAGATCTCATCAACAACTAAGATTCACTGTTTTATATTGGTCCTTACAATTACAAAAATTACCACACTAGGGGCAAAAAGTGTTTGAACAAAGGGCTAAAACTGTTTTCCATCCTAGCCTTGAAGTAGCCTACTTTTTATATTTCTGAAAATATTCATAATCTGGGTTCAATTTTACATTGGAAGCCACCACGTATCTTCGTGAAGATCACAATTTCAATATCAATATCTTCAATTCTCTTATATTTCGAGTGCAATTTAAAATTGCGTACTAAATTCGCCACTGCTATTTTCAATTGAAACATGCCATACTTCCTACCAATGCAGTTTCGGAGACCTGCCATGAATGGAAGAAAAGTGTACGGGTTCCGTTTGGCACACTCCTCTGGCAAGAAACGATCGGGATCGAATCGTAACGGATCCCTCCAGTACCGTTCGTCACGATGCACGTTGTATATTAAAGTGGCCACACCGGTGCCTGGTGGTAAGACGATATCACCTGAAAATTACAAAACTTAGAAAGAACAGAATAAGGTGAAAATTGTAACGGACCTAAGTCGATGTAGTCGCGAGTCTTGCGGCCAAGTTGCGATCCTAGCGGAAATAATCGCATCACTTCATTGATGACACGTTCTAAATATTTGAGTTGATGCACGTGATTTAGCCGAATTGGATCGGATCGACCACACACTTCCAGTACTTCCTGATGGACGGTTTCTTGGATTTCCGGATACATTCCCAAGACGACGGCAATGAAGCTTAATGTTATAGCTGTAGTATCACTTCCCTAGTATAATTAATAATTTAAAATGTTTCTAAATTAGAATTTTTTAGAATCACGCTATTATTACCGCAACCATAAATGTTTTAAGTTCATCTTCAATTTCTTTAGGCGATAATTTTTGTTGGGCACCAAGTTCTAGTATTAATTCAACGAAAATTCTCGGTTTTTCTTCATGTTTACTAGCGTTTTGGTAATTCTGGATTTTTTCAATAGACATATCTAAAACGCTGCCATAGAATTGGTTGTATTCTTTGTGCACATTGCGAAACACCTTATATTTTGGTAGTAAATTATAAATAAAATCGATTGTTTCGATCGGATTAAACATACGTTCCCAGAGCAATTTGTTACCTCTGAAACAGTAAAATATTTAACAAAAAAATCGAGTATTACCAAAAATTACTTTGTTAATGTAGTGCCCCAATGGAGTTTTCGATTGAGTTCCACAACATCAACTCCCATAAAATTCTCTGTAATTTCAGATTGTGTCAGTTTATTGAACACATCTTATGTCCGATTTACGCACAAATTAAACTCACCACAGTAAGACCAAATTGCAAAATTGTACATGAAATAAGAGATATCCCGCTCGTCTTCTCCATAATCGTTACGTATCTCATCAACAAAACGACAACTATTTTTATATAAATCATCAATGAAACTTTCGATGATTGGTTTCGTCAACGCAGGCGATAAGAGTTTGCGGTGTCTCTTCCAAACTTCAGCTGAAACAATTCCCAATCATAGTTAAGCTAGGTCGCTTCCACTCTATAACCAGACTATAGTCCCCCCAAGGGTAATGTTGTTTCGCTTGGTATTCAGAGGGCTCTTCTGCAGCCCACCAAAAGTGCCAGTTTTCGAGTCGTGGGGGTCGCTGCAAGCGATTCAACTTTTTATATGTACCGTAAAAAGACAGGGGGGCGTGCAAGATTCACCAGGGGGGCGCAAGTTAATCGCAAATATCGTCGTTGTTCTGATAAACTCATGGGTTTTTAGAATAAGCGCTTGAACATAATTCCCAAATAATGGACATTTTATATTATAACCGATTTTTCTGCTAGCTACTACGTAATATTTTAACAATAATAATTCGCAAGTGGTCAGAGTCATGTTAAAAGTATAGAATACGATTTGCTCTCTAGTATCGAATAGACCTGTCGTTCGTCTAGAAATAAGTTCAACGTTGGGTTTTACCCCACTACAACCGTATAAATGGTAATTATTGATAATCACTTTTTCAGTAAAGAAATTATTTACAAATTGTTTACAATTTTTTTCAATGGAGGGGAGCGTCAGTAATAAGATTTTTTATAAGGGGGGCGGCAGTGATAAGATCTTTTATAAGAGGGGCGTTAGTGCACAAAGTTTGGAAAACGCTGCTGTACAGATTTAAACACACTTACTTTGCGACCGTATCAATCCATTACCGGTTGCTGGTTCTAATTTATCGTAGAAAATCTCGAATTTATCAATACATTCCGGATGTGTTAAAACGATTTCGATATCTTTGGGATTTTGGGTAACAAACAAATAATGTGATCCGATCCATATTGACATTCGATTGTTGCCATAGTATTTCATAGTCTTGAGCCCTCCAAGTGAGGGATCTTTAAAAAAAAACAGTAATAATAATAATAGGAATGGTACTGATAATACGTACCCATGATATTGTCCAAAATAAAACGGAGACTTCCAATGAATGGTATACACCATGGTCCTGGCGTCTTCCAGCTCACTTTATAATACTCCCATTTCGTATAGTAATTGTAAATTAGGGCAAGCAGAAGCAGAATTATAGATAAAAGCAACAACATCTTTATCTATCAGATAGAAGCTTCTTACTGGACTGGGGAGTAAACATTTTGTTGTTATATAAGCAGTCAAGTTTCTTCCAAGAGCAAAGACTTGTTAAAGTCCAATGTCTAATCAATAATGTATTCTTTTAATAGCCATTCATTAATTATAAATTATAATTAAACAAAGTTCTCATTTGCTGTATCGGAATGTCATCTCAAGTGCTGTTTTAATATTGCTAGTGTCCGTTTCTTTTAATTTGTAGTCTTTCAATATTTTTCATATAACTGGTTTTCTCTCTCTGGTTTACCTTAAAATTTTGACCTCTTTTTTTCCTCTCGTGTGACCAAGGTCAACTAGAGCAGTGCCGGTCCGAGAGGAAAGCCACAGGCTCCGTTTCCAGTGGGGCACAGGACCATTTAAATATGAACAATATTATTGACTAGATTGCAGAAAGGACGCATGGAACTCTTTTTTCTCCCGCGTGCAATTAAGTCTCAGTCGGACTCTGCCGTCTTGTCAATTCATCTATTTTCTACGAAAAAAAAAACTTACCATAAAAACGATGTTACGCTCAAAAAAAAACAACTACAACGCTTTTGCTTATGGAGTGACTTGACCAAAACGACACGATTGCGCTTGAAACGGCAAAGCAAAGCTTCTTTCTTAATTTTTGACCAAACCAGTGGAAATGTTGATATATCTTTTCGCCCCTTTATTATAAATTTTAAATAGTTGTGGTCGATTTTCCAAATTTACCAAGTAGCTTAGTATTTATTTTTGTACTCAAACTACTCCTTAGATGACATAGTTTACGTTCTTGAAGGTTGTGTTTGATTATTTCAACAATTGAAGGAGTTATGAAAGCTTGGAATAGGACAGTCTGTATAGAATTGCTGGAAAGTTGATGGTGTTTTAGCAAAGGCCTGCTTGGCGGTGTGGTCAAAGAGGAGGGCAAAGGGCGATAACACGTGGAGGCTTCGTCCTTCAAATCTTACATTGACGTCCACAGAACAATTTCAGAAGATAATCAAAACATTTTAAGAATTATTATCGATAAATAGGAAATTAATAGATTTTATTGTTGTTCATCAGCGTACCCATTGACGGTCGTGATACTCATTTGCAAAAATGAAGATTTGTGATGGGCTTGATCGATCGTAGTTTGCACATTGGACTTAAACACACAATGCAAGCGTTAGAATGAGGCATCGAACCGTTATTTTCTTCGTTTCGGTTTTCGGTTCAGCTCCGGTTTGACGTCCAGCTTTAGACACTCGACATTTTGAGAGACAAATCGGGAAATAAGTAAATAGTCAGTGGGGTGCGGGTCCGAACCGACCCGAAGCCATTACAAAGCTTGAAGTTGCATAATTTCAGGGGCGATCAAAACAGAACAACAGCCTTAAGTGTGGTGTATAATTATTAACTTTTTTTTCTAAATTATCCCGAACGAGGTGTCCTAATGAATAATATAATGGATCTCATCAACAACGAAGATTTATTGTTTTCTATTGGTCCTTATAATTATAAAAATTACCGCATTGGAGGCAAAAAGTGTTTGTACAAAAGGCTAAAACTGCTTTCTATCCTAGTTTGCATCCTTTTAAGCAGAGTTTGTATTTTATTCCAGACTTAAAGTAGCTTTATTTTTGTATTTTTGAGAATATTCACAATCTCGGTTCAACTTTACATTGGAAACCACCACGTATCTTTGTGAAAAGCACTATTTCAATATCAATATCTTCAATCCTCTTATATTTTGAGTGAAATTTGAAATTCCGCACCAAATTCGCCATTGTAATCTTCATTTGAAACATGGCATACTTCAACCCAATACAGTTTCGAGGACCTGCCATGAATGGCAGAAAAGTGTATGGATTTCGTTTCGTACACTCCTCTGGCAAAAAACGATCGGGATCGAACCGTAACGGATCCTTCCAGTGTCGTTCGTCTCGATGCAAGTTGTACACTAAAGTAGCGATACCTGTGCCCGGTGGTAATACGATATCACCTGACAATTACAAAATTAGAAAGAATAAAAAGAAGCCAAAAATTGCAGCGAACCTAAATCAACGTAATCAGTAGTTTGGCGGCCAATTTGTGGCACCAAGGGAAATAATCGCATCACTTCATTCATAACACGTTCTAAATATTTGAGTTCATGCACGTGATTTACTGTAATTGGATCGGAACGTCCACACACTTCCAGGACTTCCTGATGGACGGTTTCTTGGATTTCTGGATACATTCCCAAGAGGACAGTAATGAAGCTTAATGTTATAGCTGTAGTGTCACTTCCCTAGTGTAATTGATAATTTTATATTTTACTAAATTATAATTTTTGGGAATCAAGCTATTATTACCGCAGGCATAAATGTAGTCAGTTCGTCTTCAATTTCTTTAGTTGTTAATTTTTGTTGAGCCCCAAATTCTAATAGCATTTCTATGAAAGTTTTCGTTTTTTTCTCAGTTTTACTAGAATTTTGGTAATGCTTCATTTTCTCCATAGACCTATCCAAAACGGTGCCATAGAATTGTTGGAATACTTCTTGTAAATGGTAGTACTCCTTAGATTTTGGCAATAAATCGTAAATAAAATCGAACGTTTCGATCGGATTAAACATACGTTCCCAGAGTAATTGTTTACCTCTAAAACAGTAAAATATTATTATTAGGAGTATTCTTCAATCTAGCAAAAACAAAAGATTACATACTTTGTCGATAAAGCGCCGTAATGGTATTTCCGATTGAGTTCCACAACATCAACTCCCATAAAATTCTCTGTAATCGTAGATTTTTCGATTTTATTGATCACATCATTACGCCCGATATGAATCAAACTCACCACAATACGACCAAATTGAAAAATTGTACATGAAATAAGAGATATCACGCTCATCATTCCCATAATCGTTACGGATCTCATCAACTAAGCGACAACTGTTTTTATAAAAATCATCAATGAAACTTTCAATGACTGGTTTCGTGAAGAACGACGATAAGAGTTTGCGGTGTTTCTTCCAAACTTCAGCTGAAACAATTCCCAATCGTAGTTAAGCCAGGCCAGCTCCACTCTGTATGGAGATTAGTCCCCCTCAAGATTTATGTTGGTTTGCTTGGTATTCAGAGGGCTCTTCTGCAGTAGCCCCAAATGTGCCAGTTTTCGAGTCGTGGCGTCGCTATAAGCGATATATGTTGCTAAATCCAGAGAGCGCTACAGTATTACTAAAATATTTACAGTTTATATGCATAACAAAGAAACAATGATTAGTTTGGTTCTAAACTTTCACGTTTCAGGTTTCTCTACATGTCTTCAGCGCCCTCTGAATACTTCTTTAGAAAAATTGAGGAGTAGCGAGGCTAAGAGAGTTGGGAGTCTAGATTTGTCTATGGTTAAGCATACTTGTCTTTCATGCTATAGTGGATTCAGGTGCCAAACGGTTACTAGATTTGACAGACTTATCGTTAAATAAAGTGTGCAATCCCAGTGTAATAGGAAAGATACATATGAAAACAAAGAAATCACCAGAAATATCACTAGATTCAAGCATGCCAACAGTAGTCTAGTAACCGTTTGGTCAGTGAATATACTATAGGAACAACACGGAACATTCAGGACGTGCTACTTATGCGTACGCGAAACACACACGCGTACCTCAAGTAAGCCTCCTTACGCAGTCTGTCATTTATAGATAGTTTTCTACAATTCTGCAATGGTGCAGAGCCACTGCCATCTGTTGCATAGCCTCTAATATTCTACTACACCTGACCTGACCGGCAACTAACAGTCATGCGTGCAAATTCTAACGAACCCTGTACAAATTTAAATACACTTACTTTTCGACCGTATCAATCCATTACCAGATACTGGTTCTAATTTATCGTAAATTATATCGAATTTATCTGTACATTCAGGATGTGTTGCAATGACTTCGATATCTTTTGGTATTTGTGTAACAAGCAGATGACGTGATCCCAGCCATATTGACATTCGATTATTACCGTACGATTTCATAATCTTGAGTCCTCCATGGGAGGGATCTATCAAAAATAGTGATAATATTATAATAATAATATCAGGAATGGTCGAATGGTACGGTTAATACGTACCCACAATATTTTTTAAAACAAAACTAACACTTCCAATAAATGGTAAACTCCATGGTCCTGGTGTTTTCCAGCTAACTTTATAATGCTCCCATTTCGTATAATAATGGTAGATTAGAGCAAGCAGAAGAAGAATTACAGTTAATGTGAACAACATCTTTAACTAGCGGATAGATGCTCGATACTGGGCTCTCGAGTGAACATTTTATTTTTCTAAAGACAGTCGAGTTTCTTCCAAGATCAAATACTTGTTAAAGTCCAATGTCTAATCAATTGAATATTCTTTTAATGCGATTCATTAATTATAAATTATAATCAACAAAGTTGTCATTCGCTATGTCGGAGTGTCATCTCTAATTTTTTTTTTAATTTCCACCGTCATATTGTCTGTTTATTTTTATTTATTGTCTTTCAATATGTTGGTAACTGGTTTTGTCTCTCGTTTACCTTAAATTTTCGACCTCTTTTTTTCGTGTTTATACTTTTTCTACGCACACCAAGGTCAACTAGAACTGCACTAATCCATCTTGTCTATTTATCATGTATTCTTCTTTATCCATTGACTTACGTGAAATCCACAACAGCAATAACTTTATCAATCCAAGATGTTGAATTCTTCTTCAGTCTAACACAATTCGCGTCAATTACAGATAATAATGTGGTGGATGTTGGTATGAATACCCTTTTCCAAGATTTACATCCATTTTCCTTGAAATTGAAGGAATTCATGCAGACATTTGCCAGTTTTTTCATCAATTAATTGATGTAAATTTCATTCAATTCTGTTGATAAGCGAGCGAAATATTGTATTTAAACTCGATCACACGTTGAATTTTTACGTTTTTCTTCTAATACGTTTACGTTCGCAGTTGGACCTCATTACTATTGGAGACGTTTTTTTTTCTTAAGATAGTCAATTTTTTGTAAAATTTATTACATAAAATATCAACTGTGCACAATTCAATAATGGTAGAAGATTCGGATTCATCATTAATAGAATGCATAAAGGCAGCCTCTGTCTAGTCTGTCTTTCTGTCTTTCGATATTTTTGTCTGGTATGTCTTTCTGTCTGTCTGTCTTTTGGTCTTTCTGTCCTCTTTAGGATTTTATGTCTTGCTGTCTGTCTTTCTGCTTGTCTGCCTTTCTGTAATTCTGTGTTTTTTATTTCGGTGTTTCACTCTGTCTGCCTTTCCTTCTGATATCTGTCTTTATGTTTTTTATCTTTCTGTTTATCTTTCTTTCTGTCTTTCTATTTTTCGTTCTGTCTGGTCTGTCTGTCCGTCTTTCGATCTTTCTGTCATTCTGCCTTTTTTCTTTCTGTCTGTCTTTTGGTCTTTTTATCCTTCTGTCTGTCTATCTTTAATTAAAATGCGGAGTTCAGAAGCAAGTTTATATTTCTTATTTTTTGATGCATCTACAGAAACCTTCAATTTTCAAAAAAAATATTTACTTTTTTTATAAGCAAAACAACTTCTTTAGACACTGTTGTGTTTCCCGAATACTTTTAATAATAAACGACTACTTTGAACTGATTTTGTTTACTGTAATTATTGACAATGTGTGTCGTTTGTTCAGTGGCTGAGAAACAAGAGACTTGTACCGGAACCATCATGGACGGCAAGGGTGAGTGCGTCATGTGCACCATTAGCTGGTGGGCCCAGTAGCGTCACAAATCACTGGACAGACGCATTTCAGTAAAATTCTGCATAATTACTCGAAAATGGATAAAGTACTGTGCCCTGGTGTAGCTCTTCTTTGTAGTGTACTAAAAGTAGAGGATCAAATATATGTGTGGACTTCGGCCTCTAAATCTTAGACTCTTAATCTAGAAAAAAGTTGCTGTAACGATCAAAATTTCTATTTGTTTTACAGTTTCAAACAAACTGTGTCAGAAGCGTTAATGTAGAGTAAGCACCTCGGACAATCTAAAAAGTAGATTTTTTTATAGATTTTATTACAAAATATTAAAGTAGAGAACTCAACTGCCAAGCCAAGTGCATTATTGATTGAAAAATTCTCTGAAAATTTAATTCGAATCGATTGTTGTGCACAAATCAATAGAATTGAATAGATTTTACGATTTTCAATATTCATATAATACCAATCGACTTGTTGCAGGGAATTATATAACTTTTCAGCCTACAAAGAACAACTGTTAAAGAAAAACTGAAAATTTAGTAAAAACTTACAACATCCTCCAACGATTGTCCTGCCATTATGAGTGCAGAAAATGTCGTTATAGTGCAAAAAACAAGAAACGGTATGTAACGATAATCGTAATAGAAAGCAAACGAATCCTATAAAAATTGATTTGTAGTCATTTGAAGACTTTTCTTGTAATTAAAGCCGGATCCACACTATTGCGCCTATTCGTAGACAAGATAATTCTGAATACCATTGTTTTGACAATATTTTTATGCATAAGTGTGGATCCGCTCTAATTGAAAAATTTCAAGTGTTTACCGTACGGAATGGTATAAGTCCAGTTAAAATGACCAGCATACCACAAATAGAAAAATAAGCAACATAATTTGATATTGCGCGAGTCTTTTGGTGAGTTACGCTACAAAATTGAATTTCATTCAAACAATTACGAAAATCTAACATATAATTATATGAAAATTACATTAAAATCTTTTGGTGGCGTTCAATAAAATCACACAATTTCAATTTGACTTGTTTCTGATATGCAGAATCATCGATTAATCGACGATTACGGAAAGCGGTTCGTGTAGATTGTACGATTCCTTCAACTTGATCGATTAATAATAAAAATTGATATCGTAAATGTTGTGTTAAATAGATAATTTGATAGGAGTGTGCTATAAATGTTGTAATACATGAAAAAGCAACACTAATTTTGTAAATTCCAACGAAAATATACGAAATATGTTTTGGATAATTATCCACAAAGAATTTTACTATTAAATAAGTACTGTAATCGTAAGAATTTACACATAAAAATACAAGTCCACCAATTGTTGCAATAATTGTATTAATAACGACAAATGATGAAACAAATTTGGCTTGTCTTCTAATGTTTCTTGTCGTCTGTCTGATTTCATCTTCATTGTGGAATTCTGCAAATTTTGGATCCACTAATAAGATGATTGCAGCTAATATATCCTGTAAAATTTAAAAATATTATTTAAAATTTATTAATAATTTTATATAAAATTACGTAGAAATGGTAAAAGAATGCCCCTGAGTATTGGACAAATTCTTGTAAATTCAATTCATAAATAAATAAATAAATTTGAAGGAAGTGACATGAGATTTGTATGAATAAATGTAGAATTAATAGAATTTTGATGAAAAAAAATTGATAAATTGTGGACGAGATCCATTTTACAATAATCAAAACATCACTTTTTACCACTTCGTTCCATATACGTTCTACAATTGACATTTCTATGCAACTAACTCGTTGATGCACTTAATAACAAATGACAACGAGACAGTATTGAACTGGATAATGTTGGTTAATGTCTTGATTACGTTAGAGTTTTTAAATAATTAATTACTAGTCATTAAAGCATTTGTTAGAGTACGTTCAGGTCAAGGATGCGACATTACGCGTGACCTTGAATACTGGTGAAGAATACCTGAACTGACGGATAGATATGGTTTTCATTCTTTTGTGAATCGAACAAGAGACACACTGATGTTGAATGTGTGGGGTGAATTTGATTGTGTTTTGTTGTCTTTTGTCCATGTCTCCACACCAACCTTCTTCATACGTCAAATCATTGAGATTCGATTTTGTTTAATGTGTTTACATAAAGAGTTTCCTTTTATATTAACCCCATTAAGTCATCAGAAATTGTAAATCAATAGATTTTATTATTGTTAAACAGAAAATGTTTTAATGTGATCTCATTAATTGATCGACGAAAACAATCAATTTTTATAACTCAACAATAAGTGTGTCACCATGTTAAAATTATTAAAATAATTCTCTGTCTGTCTGTCATTCTGTCTTTCGCTTGTCTACCTTTCTGTCCTTCTCATGTTCTTCTGTTTTGTCTTTTTGTCTGTCTGTCTGTCTTTATGCCTGGAACGTTGTGGAGTCGTGTAGGCGTTTCAAAAGCCGTGCAAAAAACTTGATCCTAATGCCCCTCGAGACAGTCTCTTCAGCATAAATATTGTAAAAGATAGATAAGAAATGGGTTTGAAGGCAGAATTGGCTAATTTGGAATTGTTAAACACTCACGCATCGTTGATTGCCTAACCAATAGGGGAAATGTTCTGTCATGATGCCATTTTTAAAACGGACAAAAGATTTTTTTTGAAAAACGGAATCACTATGAGATGTTTGTAGAATACTATCCCATGTTCTTTTATAAAATTCATAAAATTGCTATAAAAGTGAGACACGTCGAGATACTTTATCAAAAAGCCGTTATTTCAAAACTTTTGAAAACGTCAATGAGCACCAATGATTTTGAAGTCGGTTTGAGTGGCGAGCGCCTCACAAACTGTTACCGTCTGACCAACACTTCAAGATATTCAAAGCTATTCAAACACCCCAGAAAACACCATTTTCCATTTTTCTCGAAAACTAATCATTTTTTCTGGATAATCATACATCAGAATTTTTATTATTACTTGTCTAATCAAATGTCCTATCGATCGTATCTCCAACTTTTGTAACCACAAAGATATTCAAGAGTATTTTTTGTTACTCATGCGGCGAAATTTTTAACTTTCCGCTCGCAATTTCGTGCGGAAAGTAGCTGATTGCACACGCTGAAGTAATATATGATTTGCGCGCGGAACGTAATATTTGCGTGCGGGAAATAATATTTGCGTGCGGGAAGTTTGTTTATGGTGACCGTTGGAAACCGTTCTAGGAATGATACTTACAGTTTTGACAGATTAAATTAAATTTTTAATTGTGAATTTTTTTTTGTGCTTTTGCCCTTAGTATATCGCCGCATTCGTAATAAAAAATAGTATGTGCAACTCGTGCGGGTTGTCAATTGCACACTCCAGCGGTGATCGCACTCACTTCGTTCGTGGGCTCAGCTCCGGTCTTTTGTGCAGTTGACAACTTCCCGCACTAGTTTCACAAATTACTAGTAGTATTTTATATTGCCATTATATCTATATATACACCTTGTCACGGTGAGGCTTAAGGCGCCTTCAAGAGACTACCTGTTGTTGACAAAATGCGGTGGTGCGGTGTTCTCTCGTAGGTCTACTTTGTGGTATGGTCAAAGAGGAGGACCAAGGGCCAGGACGCGTGGAGGCTTCGACCATCAAAACTTCATGAGCTGACATCCACGGAACGTTTCAGTGGATAATCGAAAAAGAAATGATAAATCAATGAATTTTATTATTGCTAAATCGAAAAACAACTGTTTTTTGCCTTTCATCGGCGTATCCATTTGCAAAAAGGCAAATTTGGTCTCTGTGATGGGTTGATCCATGGTAGTTTGCACATTGGACTTAAACACACAATCCAAGCTTTAGAATAAGGCCTTGAACTGTTATTTTTTTGTTTTGGTTTTCGATTCAGCTTCGATTTGACGCCCTGCTTTAAACACTCGACATTTTGCCGGGGAGAAATTTAATAGACTGCGAAGGTGTCCGAGCCGGGCCGAAGGCACAACTAAGCATAATTTAAGGCGATCTCAAAATAAACAACATTCTTAAGCCTGGTGTATAATTATTAACTTTGTTTTTTGAAGTGAAACTTTCTTAGGCGCGGTAGGGTAGTAAATTTGTTCGGAAGCGTAACGAAAATGCGTGACCTTATGAGGGGAAACCCTTCCTCACTAATAGACAGCTGTGAAGGAAGAGTGGGGGCGTTGCCATAGCGTCGCATATACACTGTCAGTTCTGCCAACTGTGTAAAATAAACACTAGAGTTTAAAGTTGGTATCATTGATCGATGTACGAACGAAACTAAAATTTCCTGGCCTACCGCCAGGATGATTTTTGTATTTATAAATTAACTAATGGCGTTAAATTATATATAAATATTGCTTTGAGATAAGTGAAATGCGGAAAAAATGTCTGCAGAATAAAATCGAGCCTTCAGGCAACGACAGAAAGAAGATAAACCAATAAAACAAAATGAACTTTATCTCTAACCTAAGAAGCTTCACTTCGAACGCGTGGCGTTCAACGTACTTTCAATTTTGTAAATTATCCCGAACGGGAGTACCCTATTGAATAGTAAAATGGATCTGATCAACAACTAAGATTCACTGTTTTATATTGGTCCTTATAATTACAAAAATTACCACACTAGGGGCAAAAAGTGTTTGAACAAAGGACTAAAACAGCTTTCCATCCTAGCCTTAAAGTAGCCTCCTTTTTGTATTTCTGAAAATATTCATAATCTGGGTTCAATTTTACATTGGAAGCCACCACGTATCTTCGTGAAGATCACAATTTCAATATCAATATCTTCAATTCTCTTATATTTCGAGTGCAATTTAAAATTGCGTACTAAATTCGCCATTGCTATTTTCAATTGAAACATGCCATACTTCCTACCAATACAGTTTCGGAGACCTGCCATGAATAGAAGAAAGGTGTACGGGTTCCGTTTGGCACACTCCTCTGGCAAGAAACGGTCCGGATCGAATCGTAACGGATCCTTCCAGTACCGTTCGTCACGATGCACGTTGTATATTAAAGTGGCCACACCGGTGCCCGGTGGTAATATGATATCACCTGAAAATTACAAAAATTAGAAAAAACAGAATAAAGCGAAAATTGTAACGGACCTAAGTCAATGTAGTCGCGACTCTTGCGGCCAAGTTGCGATCCTAGCGGGAACAATCGCATCACTTCATTGATGACACGTTCTGAATATTTGAGCTGATGCACGTGATTTAGCCGAATTGGATCGGAACGTCCACACACTTCCAAGACCTCCTGATGGACAGTTTCTTGGATTTCTGGATACATTTCCAAGATGTCGGCAATAAAGCTTAATGTTATAGCTGTAGTATCACTTCCCTACTTTCATTAGTGATTTAAAATTTATCTAAATTAGAGTTTTTTAGAATCACGCTATTATTACCGCAACCATAAATGTTTTAAGTTCATCTTCAATTTCTTTAGGCGATAATTTTTGTTGAGCACCATGTTCTAGTATTAATTCAACAAAAAATTTCGGTTTTCCTTCATGTTTGCTAGCGTTTTGGTAATTCCGGATTTTTTCCGTAGACATATCCAAAACGCTGCCATAGAATTGGTTGTATTCTTTCTCCACAGTGGGAAACACCTCAGATTTTGGTAGTAAATCGTAAATAAAATCGATTGTTTCGATCGGATTAAACATACGTTCCATGCTTTTTCTTGTAAAGGAACACAAATCTTTGCAAAAGAAATTCATGCAGACATTCACCACAGCTTCATGTATAATTGATGTAAATTTCATTCAATTCTGTTGATAAGCGAACGAAATACTGTATTTAAAGTGGATTACACGATGAATTTTTACGTTTTCGCGGAAAATCTGAGAGATTTTTCTAAATAAGTTTACGTTCGAGATTGGACCTATTTACTATTGGAGACGATTGCA
The DNA here is from genome assembly GCA_021725515.1 of Epicauta chinensis. Taxonomy (NCBI): domain Eukaryota; kingdom Metazoa; phylum Arthropoda; class Insecta; order Coleoptera; family Meloidae; genus Epicauta; species Epicauta chinensis. Next base: position 16,583 of record JAEDXX010000234.1, read on the forward strand.
AGACAACTTTTTTCTTAAGATATTCGATTATTTGTAAAAATTATTACAACAACAACAAATTCTTAAAAAGTCAACGGTAGAAGATTCGGATTCATCCTTAATAGAATGCATAAAGGCAGCCTCAAGTATGAAAAAAGAATGCAAATATTCTGCTCGATCAATCTTAACTCATAAGTTGATTTGTCAAAAGTTGAGAATGTTTTTTTTCAAGTTTTATTTCTTTGATTTGCACGGTTATTCTTTTTTTTGGCAAATAACTCAGTTTAGAATGGAAAGGTAATTAAAATGCGGTGTGCACAAGCAAGTTTATAATTCTTAAAAATGAATTTTTTTTGAAGTACATCTCCTTTAGACACCACTTAATATAATTACATATAATTGCTGGGAGTTGACAACGTACTGTACTCTGAAGTAGGTCTTCCTCGTAGTGTGGTAAAAGCAGAGGGCAACAGACAAGTAGTTGTGTAGGCTTCGACCTCTAAATCTCAGGCTCTTGAGCTGAAAAAAGTTTAAGATCTCCATTATTCATTGCTGTAACGATGAAAACTTTTTTCAATTTTGCAGTCCAAGATAATGATTCTCAAACTGTCTCAGAAGTGTTATTGTAGGTCTAGTCTGTCTTTCTGCCTTTCTGCCCTTCAGCCTGTCTTTCTGCTTGTCTGCCTTTCTGCCATTCTATCTTTCTGACTTTATTTCTTTCGGTCTTTCGATCTACCTGTCTTTCTGTCTGTATATCTGTCTTTATGTTTTTTTATCTTTCTGTCTATCTTTCTTTATGTCTTTCTGTGTTTGTTATTCTATCTATCTATCTATCTTTCGTTCTGTCTGGTCTGTCTTTTTATCTGTCTGTCTGTCTGCCTTTCGTTCGGTCTTTTTTGTCTTTCTGTCTTTCTATCTTTAATTAAAATGCGGAGTTCAGAACCAAGTTTATATTCCTTTATTTTTGATACATCTACAGAAATCTTCAATTTTCAAAAAAAAATATTGACCTTTTTTAAGCAAAACAACATCTTTAGACACTATTGTGTTTCCCGGATACTTTGAATAATAAACGACCATTTTGAATTGATTTTATTTACTGTAATTACGGTCACTGTATGCGTCGTTTGTTCAGTGGCTGAGAAACAAGAGACTTGTACCGGAACCAACATGGAAGAGTGAATGCGTCATGTGCACCAGTAGCGTCACAAATCACTGGACAGACGCATTTCAGTAAAATTCTGCATAATTACTGGTAAATGGATAAAGTACTGTGCCCTGGTGTTGCTCTTCTTTGTAGTGTACTAAAAGTAGAGGATCAAATATATGTGTGGACTTCGGCCTCTAAATCTTAGACTCTTAATCTAGAAAAAAGTTGCTGTAACGATCAAAATTTCTATTTGTTTTACAGTTTCAAACAAACTGAGTCAGAAGCGTTACTGTAGAGTAAGCGCCTCGGACAATCTAAAAAGTAGATTTTTTTATAGATTTTATTGCAAAACATTAAAGTAGAGAACTCAACTGCCAAGCCAAGTGCATTATTGATTGAAAAATTCTCTGAAAATTTAATTCGAATCGATTTTTGTGCACAAATCAATATAATTGAATAGAATTTACGATTTTCAATATTCATATAATACCAATCGACTTGTTGCAGGGCATTATATAAGTTTTCAGCCTACAAAGAACAACTGTTTAAGAAAAACTGAAAATTTAGTAAAAACTTACAACATCTTCCAACGATTGTCCTGCCATTATGAGTGCAGAAAATGTCGTTATAGTGCAAAAAACAAGAAACGGTATGTAACGATAATCGTAATACAAAGTAAACGAATCCTATAAAAATTGATTTGTAGTCATTTGAAGGCTTTTCTTGTAATTAAAGCTAGATCCACACTATTGCGCCTATTCGCTGGCAAGCCAACTCTTAATACCCATTCTTCTAACAATATTTTTATGCATAAGTGTGGATCCGCTCAAATTGATAAATTTCAAATGTTTACCGAACGGAATGTTAAAAGTCCACTTAAAATAACCAGCATACCACAAATAGAAAAATAAGCAACATAATTTGATATTGCGCTAGTCTTTCGGTGAGTTACGCTACAAAATTGAATTTCATTCAAACAATTACGAAAAGCTAACATATAATTATATGAAAATTACATTAAAATCTTTTGGTGGCGTTCAATAAAATCACACAATTTCAATTTGACTTGTTTCTGATATGCAGAATTATCGATTAATCGACGATTACGGAAATCAGTTCGTGCAGATCGTACGATTCCTTCAACTTGATCGATTAATAATAAAAATTGATATCGCAAATGTTGTGTTAAATAGATAATTTGATAGGAGAGTGCTATAAATGTTGTAATACATGAAAAAGCAATACTAATTTTGTAAATTCCAACGAAAATATACGAAATATGTTTTGGATAATTATCCACAAAGAATTTTACAATTAAATAAGTACTGTAATCGTACGAATTTACACATAAAAATACAAGTACACCAATTGTTGCAATAATTGTATTAATAACGACAAATGATGAAACAAATTTTGCTTGTCTTCTAATGTTTCTTGTCGTCTTTCTGATTTCATCTTCATTGTGGAATTCTGCAAGTTTTGGATCCACTAATAAAATGATTCCAGCTAATATGTCCTGTAAAATTTAAAAATATTATTTAAAATTTATTAATAATTTTATATAAAATTACATAGAAATGGAAAAAGAATGCCGCTGAGTATTGGACAAATTCTTGTAAATTCAATTCATAAATAAATAAATAAATTTGAAGGAAGTGAAATGAGATTTGTATGAATAAATGTAGAATTAATAGAATTTTGATGAAAAAAAATTGATAAATTGTGGACGAGATCCATTTTACAATAATCAAAACATCACTTTTTACCACTTCGTTCCATACACGTTCTACAATTGACATTTCTATGCAACTAACTCGTTGATGCACTTAATAACAAATGACAACGAGACAGTATTGAAGTGGATAATGTTGGTTAATGTCTTGATTACGTTAGAGTTTTTAAATAATTGATTATTAGTCGTTAAAGCATTTGTTAGGGTACGTCTAGGTCAAGGATGCGACAGTACGCGTGACCTTGAATACTGTGAAAGAATACCTGAACTGACGGATAGATTTGGTTTTCATTCTTTTGTGAATCGAATAAGAGACACACTGATGTTGAATGTGTGTGGTCAATTTGATTGTGTTTTGTTGTCTTTTGTCCATGTCTCCACACCAACCTTCTTCATACATCAAATCATTGAGATTCGATTTTGTTTAATGTGTTTACATAAAAGGTTTTCTTTTATATTAACCCCACTAAGCCATCAGAAATTGTAAATCAATAGATTTTATGATTGTTAAACAGAAAATGTTTTAATGTGACCTCATTAATTGATCGACGCAAACAACAATCAATTTTTATAATTCAACATTAAGTGTGTCATCATATTAAAATGATAAAAATGATTCTTTGTCTCTCTGTCATTCTGTCTTTCGCTTGTCTACCTTTCTGTCCTTCTCATGTTCTTCTGTTTTGTCTTTTTGTCTGTCTGTCTGTCTTTATGCCTGGTCTGTATTTCTGTCTTTCTTTCTCTCGGTCTTTCTGTCTTTTTACAACTCATGAAAGTCTGAATTTATTGATAAATCATTTTGGGTTACCTACACACACACAGACTGATATCTATAGCAAATGCACTAATTATATGATAAATTTTAAATGTTCGCTGTGCAAATGAATACTCAAAAGGTCCCTAATTATATTTTTTAATATTTGAATCAGAGCTTCCAACCGTTACTTTTTCGAGTTTTAAAATATGCATCCATGCAGTCTTCGTGACCTTGAATTCGTGAGCATCTACGTCTATGAATCGATATGTATATAGTGAGGTGGACTTGGTTGTGATTGGTCGTATCAGGGATGCGCTACAAACGTTGGAATTTGATTGGCGAAATGAAGAGAAATACAAACGCCTATTATTCCATCCATTATTGGAATAAACACCCGGTCTATATAGACAAATTAATGATTAATCCTTGAATAATTGTAAATATTTATTTAAACAAAAAATAAATATTTAGATAATAATTTCGTATTGGGAAGGTGTTTTTATTTTGTTTGTTTGCATTAGTGATTGTTTGTACAAATGTTGAATAGGAATAGAGGCCCTAAGGGCTATTGTATATATAGCCTTAGGTTGTTCTTTTTACTAGTACTGGTATTGTTGCTCTTATTATTTTTAATGGTCTTATTGTTGGTGCTGGCGGTACAGTTGTTGGTGGTGGCGTTCCTGGTTGCAGTGATGTTGTAAGTTTCGGTGGTACTGTTGTTGGTGGTCGTGTGGGTACTGTTGTTGGTGGTGGTGTTCCTGGTTGTGGTGACGTTGTGGGTTTTGGTAGTACTGTTGTTGGTGGTGGTGTTCCTGGTTGTGGTGGTGTTGTGGGTTTTGGTGGTGGTGTTCCTGCTGGTGGTGCGGTTGGTTTATCTGGTACTGTTGTTGGAGGTGGAGTTGTTGACTTTGCTGGTACAGTTGTTGGTGGTGGTGTTCCTGCTGGTGGTGTTGTTAGACTAACTGGTATTGTTGTGAGTGGTCCCGTGGGTACTGTTGTTGGAGGTGGTGTTGTTGACTGGGGCGGTACTGTTGTTGGTGGTGGTGTTCCTGCTGGTGGTGCCGTTGTTTTATCTGGTACTGTTGTTGGAGGTGGAGTTGTTGACTTTGCTGGTACAGTTGTTGGTGGTCGTGTTCCTGCTGGTGGTGTCGTTGGACTAACTGGTACTGTTGTGAATGGTCCCGTGGGTACTGTTGTTGGAGGTGGTGTTGTTGACTGGGGTGGTACTGTTGTTGGTGGTGGTGTTCCTGGTTGAGGTAGTGTCGTTGATTTAGCTGGTACAGTTGTTCGAGGTGGTGTTCCTGCTGGTGGTGTCGTTGATTTAGCTGGTACTGTTGTTGGAGGTGGAGTTGTTGACTTTGATGGAACAGTTGTTGGTGGTGGTGTTTCTGAATGTGCTGTTGTTGGTTTTGTTGTTACTGTTGTTCGCTTTGGTGGTACTGTTGTTGGTGGGGGTGTTACTGAATGTGATGTTGGTATTACTGTTGGTGGTGGTGTTCCTGTAAGTGATGTTGTTGGTACTGCGGATGGTGGTGCTGTTCCTGGAGGAGATGTTGTTGGTATTACTGTTGGTGGTGGTGTGACAGAGGGTCTTGTTGGAACTATTGTTTGTGGTCTTGCTGGTGCTATTGTTGGTGGTACTGTTGTAGGGGGTGTGCTTGGCGGTTTTGTTGGTGGTGATGTTTCTGGAATTGGTCTTTCTGGAAGTGGTGTTCCTGGGGGTGTTGTTGTTTCTGTTGACGGTACTGTTGCTGGCGGTCTTGCTGGTTCTGGTGGTACTGCTGTTGGTGTTGTTGGTGTTGGCGGTACACTTGTAGACGGTGTTGTTGAAGTTATTGGTGTTGTTGGAGTTGTTGCTGGCGTTGTCACTGTTGGTTTTGATGTTGATATTGCTCTAGTTGTATGATTCGACATATTTATAATATCTTTTTCAATACTATCAGCTATCTCAGTAAATTTTTCCAATTTCCCCGCTACGCAATCATCCATTTGTTGTTGCATACCATCAAGTTCAGTTACTGCCGTATCCACTTCACTTAAGGCACTCGAACAGGCACTCTTTATTTTACATGTTGCAGTCGCCGCACAGACCTTAGTAAACCATTTACAATTTCGCACTGATTCCGCATACTCTTTTATAACATGCCGAAGAGTGTCCAATTGTCGCCTCGCCGGCTTTACAATCGCTTCAACCTTTGATTTGATATCATCTTTACATTTGTCCAATGCATCCTTCAGTTTCTTTGGAAGACTTTTCAATTTATTCACAAGATATTGTGTATTATTATTTGTACGATTTGCAATATCCCGCCATATCATATCCATATGTGCCCGGAATTCTTTTTTTGCCTCATTTATTTTGGCGTTGCTCAACAAATTACGTGATTTCTCGTTGAGTTCACGTTCGGTTGTTTTCAGACGACGCTCACAATCTCGCCGGACTGTATTAAATAATCCACGACTGGTCGAATCGAAAAAGAATGCCTCAACCGCCTGGAGAACAAAGAAAAATCAATTATCGGAATTGCATTGTAGTCGCGACGACACAAGAGATTCAAGTCGTGCTCTAGTGAAACGTGCTTTTTCGAAACAATCTACATTGACTTTAATCTCTTAATTGAATGCGATCACTTTTTGCAAGCTTTTTCTGTTTAAAGAAATAAACAAAAAAGGCTTGCATCAATCGGACATTGTTGAAGAATTATTCAAATTACCTGATGTAAACACAAAACGATTAAGATGCAACAAATCAACGATGTTTGTGCCATTTTCGTGGCACTTGATTGAACAGTTTGCGTTTTGATTTTAGTTCTGAATCAATTAAAATCGCCTCCTCTATCTTTTATAGTTGAATAATTTATGTAATATTCGTGATTGATATTATCATAAACTATAAAAAAATATTTAATGTGGAAATAATTTTCAAATAATTGTATACATTTTTTGTCCCACTAAGTCTCTTATCAATGCAATAAACACAATTATTAATTTTTGTTTATCATTTCAATGTTGAAATAAACAATTGACACAAAAAAACAACAAATGCGTAAAGTGGGATTTCTTTTTCCTGCTTTTATCATCAGAAAAATGTTTTCCAGAATTATGGTGGCGGCGCCGGGAGGGGCTTTCAAACAAACTCACATTTTGCCAATATAGTTCGTTTCATGGTAAATCGTTGGTAGTCGCGCAAAATGGCGGCGTCGCGTGTTTTCGCTCCCTCAACTGCGAAAGCCACCCCTTGAGACGGTTTATTTTAGATGAAACGAGCTGGCGTGCTGCCGCAACACTTAGAATTGCCGTGGAGTGTGGAATGTTGCCTAATCTTTTGGCCAATAGCACGCAAGACCTTGGATCTATCAACTGAGAAAGCCACGCCTTGAGAAGGTTGACTTTACATGAAACAATCTGGCACACTGCTGTGCAACTAATAATTACAGGAGAGTATAGAACGTTGCCTAACTTTTCGGCCACATGACGGTTATATGAAACGATCGGGCGTATTGGCGCAATAATTCTCGTTTAGTACAGAATGTTGCCTAATTTATCGACCTTATCTCCATTAAGTCGTATGAGACGATCTCTATACAAAGCGGGATATTTATAATTTTCCACTGATACGATCTTATCAAAATTAAATAAACACAGATCGGCTTCCGTTGATAAAAAAATCGGTATATATTGAGATCTGGCTCAAATTATCGCTACTTGTTTCGAATAGTCACCATGCAGATCATTGTACTCTTCGCTTCTTTAGTCGCTGTAGCACTCAGCTCGCCTGGTAAGTGCCTTCAGAGCCTACTGTCAATTGAACTTATAAGATATCTTTGTAGTGGTTGATCGGCAGATTCTTCAGTCGGACCAGGTGAATTTAGTACCAGTACTGCAATCGGATGGCCGAATTACCCTGGAAGAACCCGACGATCTTACTTTAACTTACACACCGGATCTATCCGAGGTGTCCTACTATCTGTACACGCGTGCTAACCGAGACACGCCCCAGATTTGCACGGATGGTATTGTAACGGAACTACAAAACACCCCGTTTAGTCCGGATAAATTAACAGTTTTCATTACACACGGTTGGCTCAACGATTACACATCACCCATCAATACAGAGATAACGGCTGCAATTCTGGATATGTACGATGTGAACGTGTTCATTGTGGATTGGAGTGGACCGGCAAAACAATTGTATTTGAAAGCCAAAAGTGCCGTACCGCATGTCGGTCGCTATCAAGGCGAATTTATCCGCAACATCCAGACAAAGTACAATTTATCCGGGGATCGGTTCGTGTTGATTGGGCATAGTTTGGGGGCGCATGCGGCCGGTTGTGCGGGTGCCACCCTCAACGGCACCATCGACACAATTGTCGGTTTAGATCCAGCAGGGCCGTTCTATTTCGCCTTCAATACTGCCGACCGTTTAGATCCAACTGATGGGCGGTTCGTGCACGTCATCCACACCGATGGTACGTTTTTGGGCTATTTCAAGCCATCGGGGCATGCGGATTATTATCCGAACGGAGGGGTCAGTCAACCGGGGTGTTTTTTCGATTTGATGGGTATCTGTGCACACAGTCGAGCGTATGAGTATTTTGCAGAGTCTGTAAAACGGTCTAAGGATTTCTATGCACGACAATGTGAAGATCGGAAAGCTTATGATACGCATTTGTGCGATCATAATCCAGGATCGGTAATGGGTGGACTTTTTGTGGATAAAACGTGAGTTTTAAGCAATGGTAAACAATATAATGTTGATTTGGATTATTTTTGTACTTTAGGGCGAGCGGCACTTTCTATTTGGACACGAATTCGAGAGCACCCTACGGAATGAGTCAAAATGACCTTAATTAAACCATTTATAACTGTTTATCTATTCAATAAATGCATTATTTTAAGTTACACAGTATTTGATTTGATTTGTTACCACTTGCGCTGGAGCCTTTGAGGCCCCTCAAGAATGCTACATTGAGCAACAGAATCAATTGTGCAATAGCAAATATCGATCAAACTTTGTCCTTTAAAAAACTCATTCAAAAAATTCCTGCTTAATTATGAGATAACGTGTGGTTTGTAAATCATGAATGAGATTCGTGACTGATAAAAAAAAATGTGATAATAGACTTGTAGGACTTGAAATTTGTTCACCTGTGGATTAAAATTACGCAATTTGTTCGTTTTTGTCTTCTGAAAACTGTCAAATACAGTTCAGTATACACACCTAGAAAACACACCCTGTATATAATCGAAACGATTCCAAATTGTTTCAAATCCAGAAACCTAGATCGAGTCATCAAGAATTTTTCTTTTGTCGGGAAACTAAGCTCTTGATGCCCTACATAATTACCTCTCCCTTAAAAACGCTGAAAAACAATTAGAGCGCAATGTTTTTGCCATCCACAGCCTACTGTGCTGTTCAAAGTTTCTCTCTACGAGTCCTATTGAAGATTTCAACGAAGCTATGCAAGGCCAGATAACCATCAAGGCTGATAATAATGTAAGATTAAAGTGAAAACAAAAATATTTTCCATTTCTGGAAAACAACAGGCTACTTCGTGGGAAAAAAAAACAACATCCACTTCAGGTCGCAGTAGATCACTTTTTAATCCTCTAATCTTTTGTTTTTTGAAGATTAAAAAATTGTGATAAGAGGAACGGAATTAAGGAATTTACCATAAAATAATGTTTACATTAAGCCGTTATCAAAAATGAGCCTTTTAGCTATATTCTACAGTATTCCAGAATATTATAGAATGTTCTAGAATATCAAGACAAAATACCTACTCGATTACAGAACGTTTCATGCAATTTCAGCCGTCCGAAGGCGTGGCTTGTGTTGGAGATGAGAAAGAGACAAACGAAGCGACCTTGACGATGACAGAGACCCTCCCAGAAATTTCCCGTGAAACGAACCATTCGATGCGGTCACTTTTACTAACTTCACAATTATTGATTGTTGCCATAGTAGCGACAATATAAATATTCCTATTGATTTCGGTACGGTAGTTTTCAGTATTTCGAGACATAACTCTGAAAGATTGTCGAATTATGCCCGAATTAACGGATGAACTCTATTGTTCAGAACAAATTTGTATACCGCCAACATTTCCGTATTTGTTGCGGCAATTTGCCAAAGCCGCAATACGAACACAACCGGACGATCTGCTTAAGTAAGTTCCACACGTTTAATCATCAAATCATTGCTATATTTTTTTGTGTTGTTTTAATGACAGCTGGTCAACGACTTATTTCCGTTGTTTATCGTTGAATATTCCACCGCCTGTGAAGTCGCGTCTGGAACACCCATTACCGAAGGACTACATCGGTTTAACGCCTGGCTGGTTGAAAACTCTGTATCGCCAATTCGGCAATATGCAAACGGCAACGTTTCGTTTACTGTACGACCGTTGGAATGGTGCCTGTTTCTTGTACGATGACCTGATCAAGATTCTATGTCTTGGTAAATTCGATAATAACGAACAAATACCGATTAGGCGTTTTCTGAGCTTATGTGCCGGTTATTTGTGTGATAATCTAACGAAAACGATGATTTTAATCTGTGAAATCTTCACCGAAGAACCGGATGGTGGTGCAGCAATGATAACAAAACATTTATTTCTTGATTGTTATCAATTCTTGGCAACACAAATTGATGCCTCTGAGAGACAGATTGTACGCAATCATTTGTTCTTAGAGAAATTTCTTATTGAACAAGAGAAGAAAGAGGAGAAAGATAAAGAGTTTGAAGTTGTTGGGCCGGAATCTAGAGATGGTTCACATTGGGAAGTGGCCGATGATCGGATCTCATTAACCGGTGATCATCAGATCACAGCACTTGATTATCTGCAGTTGGTCAGTGAGAGTCAGGCGACAATTAGGTAGGTTTCTAAATCGTAAAGAATGCTACATTTAGTCCTCGATTATGTTGTTTCTGTAATATCAGTAGGTAAGGATGGCATCCGATTTGCTGTGGTGTGTATTCCTCACAGATAGACGGGGCTCACGCCTTAAATTGTGGTCTTTTCTTTTATTTTATATTATGCTGCAATAGACGTTGCTCTGATAAAATTTTTATTCCTCACATCCAAAAGCGTTGTCATCTTTACGATACAGTTTGTACCAATATTGCCTCTTTGTTGCTTTTATTTTTTTTTTCAATTTTATTTATTTTATTCCCCTCTGTGCCACAATATGTATTTCTGACCGACAGACATAGTCACGCCCAAAATCGTGGTACTTCGAACTTTACTTTTTTATTATTGCCTTTTCCACTGTTTATTCGTCACACAACGACTGGTCACGCCCAAGATCGCAATCGTGTCTTCCATGCAGCTTAAATATTCTTTTCAGCTCTGTGTTTTCCTTTTTTTCAATTTTTATATTTTTTACTTTTTTATTTTTCTATGGTTTTTTATTTTACTCTGTTTTATTGATAAGTCAAAATTATAATGTGATGTTATACGTTTTGCCACAATATGTATTCCTCACAGACAGAGCTGGTCACGCCCAAAACCGTAATCGTGTTTACGTTACAGCTTAAATATGATTTTTTCTTTGTTTTTGTTTTTTTTTTGTTTTTTGCTTTTTTTATTTTATTATTCAACATTGAGTCGTAGGACCAAATATTCTGCCATAATATGTATTCCTTTTCAAGACTTTTTCTTTATTTTTTATTTTTTTTATTTTTTTTTATTTTTTTATTTTTTTTATTTTTTTATTGTTTTATTTTTTTATTTTTTTTCAATATGTATTTCTCACAGACTGATCTGATTACGCCCGAAACTATGATCGTATTGGAATACATCTCGACCCAATAGTTTTTCTTTTTTTTATTTTTTTTATATCTTATTTAGGCCCACAGAAGAAGCGAAAGACAAAACCGACACAACCAGTTGTAGTATCGATGAAGAACTACCAAATGATGTTGATGATTATTTGGAAAACATCGAAATCACCGGTGAAACAGTTGAAGAACAACAACAACAACCACAAAAACAAGAAGAAATCTACCATGAAGAGGAAGATAAAACTCAACCGAGTGCTAGAGATGAACTTGCAAAGAGTGAAACAGTAAAATCCGATGAACAACATTCAACAGATATCGATATAACACCAGAATTTGAAGATATTGAAATCGATGCAGTACCAGGAATTGGTCCGATTGTACCACAAAAACTCGCCGAGGCCGTTTGTAAATATTTCAATAAAATGTCAAAGCTACAAAACGGTATGGTGATGCCACGGAATATCCGTCATTATGAATGTCCACCACTTGAAATCATTAAAAAGTAAACAAAACAAAAATAGATATGGAAAAACAATTGAACTTGTTTATTTATACAATAACAATCCACACACCACTTTATATACAAATTATTACTTAATCCACAAGTAATTTAATTTAATTCAATATATCTAATCATTAACTTCCTGAGTTGTTGTAGATTTGTTAGCAAATCTAAAATTTATAAAAATATTTGTAGAGATAATACACGATTAGTATAAAAAATGCAATTTTCGTGATCTTATCAACTGTCCACATTCTGCAATAAAATTGTTAAAAATCACTTAAGTCACTAGTAGAAAAAAAAATAGCTTACATTTTCATATGCCGCCATGCTGCCGGTATCGTATCATCTGTCTCTTTCAAATTATTCCGCCTCACCGTTTTCATACAATCAACGAAATAGGCGCGTATATCCAACTTTTCCGGTTCAATTTCGAATACCTTCTTCTCAATATCGTTCAATATGCGACCGGCTTTATCTTTCGATGCATTACTGAAATTCCACGCCTTCGTTGTGTAGTATTCGAAGACATCACCGCCCTTTTGGATACGTCTCTGGATCTGATACAAACTGTAAACAAGTGTTCGCTGAGTCTCGCAATTTTCGTGTGCAATATCATCAACTCACATCGGCTTATAGCCGAGCACGATCAATAATAGATCGATAAAAATCGCCGGAATCAATTGGAATAGATAGAAATGGATCTCGTGGATCCATCGTGTCTTCTTCATCGAACCACCAGGATACCAAACGACACCATTGAACGGTATTATATTGTAAATAACGTATTTACCATGCTCGATAATCTCCTCCCATGTAAAATTATATTCAGACGATGCGGTTATATTGAAAACATTCTGATCTCTATTGAAATAATAAAAATAAAGTGGATTGTTCGATGTAGCGAAGTACGCTCGCTTGCGATTTGTCGAGTCAAGGTCACGCTGCGCCAATCTGCAAGCCGAATTGCTACTTACCGATTGAACGACAGATAATACCACGTTGCTATAAGAATCCCATTTATAGCATAATCGGCCGGAACAAAGTCGGCGTAACTGTCGCCTTTAACGTACATACTGCGGATGATGCCTTTACCGGCGCCCACTAGAAGACCCATCGGTCCTTGGAGGTTATTGCACCAGCCTGGTATCGGTTCACGCATTGTGGGACATACTGTAATCGGCCTTATGAGTATAAATTTTTTGTGATTTGAAATTAATCAGCATTACCAACTGATGGTCGTACAATGATGACGGGTAATTTGTCGAATTGCTCTGCAACTAGAGCTTCGGCACAGGCTTTACTAAATGTGTACGTATTTGGACAATCGCCCAGTAAACTGTAAATTTTTAGGTGTTTAGCAAATTGTTTTAAATCTATACAGCGTGTCCCTGATTGGGACAAAAATTCATTACTGTTTTGATAATTTTTGTGTATCATCATCGGTGAGCCATTCGAGTGCATCTAGAACTTGGTGTGGATCAGCCGGTGGCTTGTACATCTTCTCATACAACACTTTCTCTTTTGGATAAGCATAAGCTGTGGACACGTGTATTAAACACTGGAAATCCCAGAAAAAAAGACCAAGTGAGACTTAAGTAACACTTAAATGGCTTAAACGTAGACATTCAAGGTCGTAGTAGTAGCCCCGCCCACTTACTAGTGACAGTTTATCCATAGACGTATCGTTACGATAATCTTTTTTGTTATGTAAAACAACGAAACGAGAATGAAAGATTTTTTTTATTCATAATTTCTCCATTGAAACTTTCACATTACACAACACAACTGTGGCAAGCAACAATACATTGCCGCACCTGTATTGTGTAGACTTGAACTTCTCTAACCGATTTAGTCGTTTTTGTAAATATTACGTTCACTTTCGATCAGAACAAGAATAATGGAACGTTTTGGGGTCAATGGAACACGCCAATAAATTGGTTTGATTGCGAGACGTTTAAAGGTATATACCGGGTATTTTTACCAAAGGTCGTCACCAACATGATTTTTGTACTGTTTTCTGCTCTAAAAACAGTTGCAAATTTATTCTGATAGAAGAAGATCAAGAAGAGTTGTCACAATTTGAAAAGAACACACCAATAAAGTTGTACAGAATGTGAAAATAGGTGCAGGCGAGACTTTTTTCGAATTTAAGGGAAGGGAAGTCTAGACAGTGGCGTCCATTATTCTGTTTTGTGGCTTCCGTTTGAAGTATTCGCTTAGTTTGTGTTTTTTCTGCATTTGGGATCTGCTTTTCATCTCCAGGAAAAAGCAGACCCCAGAGTCAAGAAAATATTCTAGTCCTCAAAGACGAATAATGTTCCCCCCCCTCATAATGGACTGAAAATGATACGCCACTGGTAAAATTCCACGGACAGATTTTTATGACTCAACATGTTCTTCTCAAATTGTGACAACTCTAACAAAGTCTGGGCCATTGTACACAGTTAGAAGAAACACCCGGTATATTTTTATCCGCCATGTATTCGGAGATAAGGACCGATCCAGATGTATCTAATGGCTTTAAATCGAAGTCTGGCCCAGTGGTACCAGCTTAAAATTTCAAAAATTCCTAGGTAATGACAAAATATTTGAACTGTGACTAGCACAGCAACATTACAAATTACGGTAAATATTTGAAAATTGCTCAGCATAAGTGTAGCCTAAAGCCGACCATAAACGTCTCAGAAATAAAAAGGTGGTAACGCAGCTTGCCAATCACACTTTCATGGGCAAATCTATGAACTTGGCGCTTGAGTTACAAGTTGCACTTACGCAATGCATTAGTTGAGATGCTTGCGCATGCGTAGTTCACTATTTATGCTATTTATACTATAGTTGTGTCGCCAAGATTTTTGGCAGAGTTTTGGCACCAAACACTGTGTAATTCCGGATACCACTGATGAGTTTTCTGACTCCTAAATGAAATAATTACAAATTGCTAAGCTTGAAGTATTTGGAGGCCACCAGTGCCTTGCAAAATTCAACGGTGCACGCCACTGGTTGCTCAAATCAATCTACCGTTACCGCCGTAATCTACATTTATTTATTTTCAAATGTTATTTATTAAATTTCACTTTAACGACCTTTTTTTCGGCATTTTCTCAACTTGTAAACAAATTGCCTGATTATTAAATCTTTATAGCCTCAACTAGAGATTTATCACCGAAAAACGGTTACGGGACATGAAATAATAATATAAAAACCGGCAAAGCGGTCATGGACCTGCATGTTTTCAGATTTCACCGAAATTATGGACAATTTCACAACATAAAATTTTTTTTATTAAATTCGTGACTCTTGCCACTCTCACCTGCAGATGTTTGCATTGATAAGCCAGATCGATCACATATTTGGTACCTCTGGTGTTCATGATGCACGCTTTGCGCAGACTGTCATCGAAACGTGTCGAAGCGGCCGAATGGTAGATGAAATCGACTTCATTCTGTAAGATTTTGCGATCCTCGGGTGTGATACCCAAATCCACTTCGGTTACATCACCCGGTATTACTTTGCATTTTTTCAACGCTTCCGGTCGCTTCTCTTTTAACACATCATACAACTGTACCCAAAAAAAAAACACAAAACTAATTAATTAATATATAAGTGAAAATGATAATGTACATTAAGAAGTTTTAATAAATTTTATCTTTGGATTAGAACAGTCGTATCATTTTAATTTATATATATATATGTATACCGCGTGTTCGCGTCAAGTGTGAATCCTCAAATATCTCGTTTGTTTATGAATTAAAGTGGAAAAGTATATAAAGAAATTAGAATTGTTTACTATACTTGGAATGCCAATGTTATTATTACAACTGTTGACAACATTTGAATCAAAACAATTGCAAGGCCAATAGTATTGTTTATAAATACAATTATAAATACAATTGTTAGGAATGAAATCTTGTCAACAGTTGCAATAATAACATTGACATTGAAATCATTCGTAAACAATTCTGACGTCGGCTTTTTTCATCAATGGATAAGTTATTGAATCCCAGAGAAGTTCTAATTTCTTTTTGAGCAGCAAATGAGAAGGTTTTTAAAGACAAAAATTATTTCCATATCAAATTCAGTCGCAGTATTCATTGTAGTAATTTTTGAGAGCCTATATGACGTTTCGGCATTTCCAAAATAGCCAGAACGAAAATCGTGTCGGTCAATTGAAATATAGACATTAAAGTCTAATTTCTTTAGATACTTTTCCATTTCAATTTATAAACAAACGAGATATTTGAGGATTCACATTTAAAAAAAAACACCCGGTATATTAAGCCAAAGATGGATGCACCAAATTTCAATAATTAATTAATACTAAAGAATTAATTTGGGGGCAATTAACTCACCATATTGCTGAAAATATCATTCAATCGTTCATTCGGTGCTTTGCCTTTCTTTGTTCTCAATAATAGGTAGATCTGTTTGACATTGGTGTCGCGCAGTAATTTCTCAATGAGTACTTTGCCCAAAAAACCACTACCGCCGGTTATGAAGACGGTGCGGTTGTCGAACATTGCAGCAATACGATTTTCGTCGACCTTTGAAGCCATCTTAACGATAACTGAAACATACAAAACTAGCTTAATTCGTTTTTGATTACGATTATTGGAGGCAAAACGAAATTTTCGGTTCGATTACAGGAGAAGTGAAGGCCGACAATTGAATAGCGTAAGATCGAGCCGCTCTTGAGAGTTCCTTGACCTATAAACAGTTGAAAGAATGGCAATTGCGCGATTGTTTACTAAAAATTTTAATTAAGCGACGCTTGTGAAGGTGAAAGGCAAACAGCTGGTTTATAGTTGAAGACATAAATCTATCTTTCTCTCTCTCTCTCTTTCTCTGTCTCTATCTCTCCCTGTCTTGGATGAATTTTATGCATTTTTCTATTAAGATGCCTTCAAGCGGAGCGACTAGTTTTTGTCAAAATTTTAGACGCCGCGCGTCTAAAGTAGGTTTTTTATAGAGCAGTAAGAACTCTGAATTGCCTGGCGACGAACACAGGAGTATGGATTGCCAAAAACACTTTATACGTGCCAAAATTTTCCAAAATTTGGGTGTCGAAAATTAGTCCTTTGATAAGGCGAAAATGCCAGCAAAAAAACTCATGTAATACGAGCAAAGTAAAACAACTGTAAGAGCCAAAAGCGGGTCACTTGCCGATGAATGCTAGTGTCCGAAAAGTCGCTCCAAATGCCGGCAAAATAACGCTAATATTTCCGTTTATTGTGAAGTAACAATAATTATAGTCTTTAGGTAATAAAACGTTCAATAAACGGTGTAATTTTAAAGATATTAAATAAAATATTGTTTTTATAAGAGTGTTAAATAAGAATTTTATAAAAGTTATTAGAATATTTGTTTTACTCCAATTTTTTTTGCCCACTCATTTAGAAAAAAATATTGTTGGTGCTAAAGATGCTAATTACAACCCGATTTAATTAGTTCCATGGTTTAGATATTCGAACACAAAGACTGGAACGTAATGTATTAGTTGCTAGCCTCGAATAGCACGGTTTCACAGAACACGTCCTCTTTAAGGCACTTCTATCGTGATTTGACTTTAAGAGTTTTCAATCGATCCATCTTACCATTCGCTTTTCTTAAACGTAACTATCGGTTTTGTACAAAAGCTACACGTGACACAGTAGCTAAGGAAGGCCCAAAGCCTGGCCAAAAAGTGCAAATTGAAAATTACCACTCTAAGGTCAAAACTATTGGATTTTGTAGTCCAGGTGCTCAGCTTCATATGCCAAAGAGATTTGGAGTCTATTCTGAAACTTCAGCTCCTCTCAAAATTGATGTTCTGAGCATTTGCGCCAAAATATCACGTTTTGCCAAAATTTCTATATTTTCTAAACAAATTGAGCTTTCTGATTCTCTTTGACAATATTACTTTTTTACTTAGAAATGGATCCCTACGTAATGCAAAAATAGACATACTGCTGTAACCTGTTTAGTTTTGTTTTTCTTTATATTTTTGAGAAAAAAAAGTTATATCCAGCGGGATCTATGGAATTATATACACAAATGTTCAGGTTGAATGTTCTTCTGTTGATTTTTGCAAAAAAAATTTTGCAGACATTTGCGTCACTTTAGATAGGTCGGTCTAGAAGGCCGTAACGATGTGATTCAATACAACTGTAATTTTTGCTACAGCAAAGAACTTATCTTTGTTGAGTTGCCAATCGGGCAATTATTAGGAGATGCTCAGAAAGGCCCCAGCTGTTTTCAAAACTATAGCTTTGATTTCTCACGTTTTGCTCATATTTCGAACTATCCTGAGGCACATTGTGATGCCTAGAAAAAAAATAGAAATGCGTGGAACGACGCGCGTTAGAAGTGAAACTTCTTAGGTTAGGTTAGAGATGAAGGTCATGTTTTTCTTGGTTTATTTTCTTTCTGTCGTTGCTTGAAGGCTCGTTTCGCTTAACTCAATTTAACGCCATTAATTAATATTATAAATATAAAAATTATAAATCGGGGTAACCTTTGAAATTTTAGAGGGCTCTGTACATCGATCAATGACCCCAACTCTTGACCCTAGTGTTTATTTTACACAATTGGCAGAACTGACAGAGTATAAGCGACGCTATTGGCATCGCCCCCACTCTTCCCTCTCAGCTGTCTGTTAGAGGGGAAGTGTTTCCCCTCACAGGGTTTCGCATTTTCGTTACATAGGGAAAATGCATTGAAAAATATTTACACCCAAGCGTGGCTAAAGAAGTTTCACTTCAAAAACTAGGCTAAAAGGTAGCCTTGTTTATGACTTGCCGAATCACGGCAATATTAGGAATATGAATCCGCTAGAAATGCCGCCTTGAAAACTATACACCTGCAGGAAAATCTTTTCTTTTAGCGACGTGTGCAGGAATTTACAAGATTTTTTCAAAGTTTCTCTTCTCCATAAAAGTCTTCATTAAAATTATTGAAATAGTTGAGATCGATACGTTTCATGTGTCTTAATTAAAAATTGTAGACGCAACTGTTTACCAGGAAAAAAATTCTTTTGATGTCGATAGAAATACAACTACATACGACGAGAATTTATATCTATAATGGAGGAGAAAAGATCATTTTAAAGGTAAATGTAGACAATCGTCTGAAGAGACTGAAGTCAGTCAACAAAAGCAGGCCACACTAGATTCAGTAGTTGGTTACCGAGAATATGCTGATAAATTGCTCTGTTGTATAGAATTTAAAAATATCACGTTTCACCTTAACAGGTGCTTTTACAACCGAATTCAATTTTATTGGTTTGACTTCAATTGCTTGAGTCACTTCTCCAACTATTTACGATTTTATTTTCACAGCTTACTATAGCACAAAAGATTTATTTAAGCCCTTCGCTGGGGTGAAACATTTGTCGACTTTTAAATAGTTGAAATCGTATCGCTTCCTTTACTAGTTTGGTCTTTGTTACCGTTCACCTAATCTAACAAGGAAATCGTTAAATTTAATGCTTTCACCGTTAGATACACTAAATAATAATTGATCACCAGGAATTGATGTTAATCATTCGGTCGACATTTCGATTAATTTAAACTATTAAAAAATTCATTCTAATTTGTTGATATATTGATAATTTGTAAAGAGATCAAAAACGGCTGATAATAGCATATTTCTTTTTTATAATGTTGTTAAATCAACAAAGCCGTGAATAATTGCCGTCTCTAATGATTATTATCGCTTTTATGGCTTTACAGATAATTCATGACTCAATAGATTCGTGAAATAAGAAATGCAAGCCGGATTATTCCGGAATCTTCCAGGCACTACAGAATTGTCGTCACTAAGCAATTTTATGATAGATCTCGGTAGGCGTGGCGGTCTATAGACGTCTCTTTTATATTAACTATCATCTCTCTTGTCATAGACAGCTCAAGCCACGCCTTCGCACAGTTAAAGTTACATGAAACGTGCCATTTTTACTATGAAACAATTTGAAAATCTTATAATAATTATGTAATGTGGGAAAGTTGCCAATAAATCACTGAAAAGTCAAGTAATACCCACGGAATTTCTGTGACACGATCTTTTGCAATTTTGCAAGAGATCCTCTTTCACCAGGTTCTTTACGAAAAAAAATTAATTTACCTAATAGAATTTTAATGTATTGTAATGAGTGGTGTCGTTGTAGAAATTTATGTTTATTATTAATGAATTTTTCCACTATTGACTCGTTTTAGAAACTTTTCCTTGTTATTTGTTTCACTCACCTTTCATCCACAAATCGCACTTTATTTACTTGTACAAAAAATTATGATTATTTAATCCACTTGTTTTGCGATGTTGTTCAACTTAATATTAGTGAAGAAAATATTTTATTCACCAGTGATTAAAACAATCTTCAAGGATATCGACAGACTTTTTTTTACCAAAAATTTTAGCATAATTATATGTTAATTAATGAATAATTGATTTCTGGCAGTTTTTACAAATTTCAGGAAAACATAACACGGAATTGAAAGCGTTACGTGAGATGGAAATGGTTGAATTGTCAACAGTAAATATAGTAAACTTGTTTTTTTTTCAGCAGTTTTGGGTAATGAGGAAAACTATGCAAGATTTATCCATTTTAATCGTTACTATGCAGTAGCAGCACTAATGGTGGACGACGCCGAAACCAGCAGCAAAGTTGACAGCAAACGGATCAAATTGTGGCTTTTCAGACAATTATCTGTTCTGACGCATCGTTGAAATCTCCACACTTTTCGCTAAAATTGGAGAGAGCAAAGCAAAGTAAATGAGGACAAGAGAGAGAGAGATGGAAATAGAAGAAATCTCGGCACCTGTTTCACATTGAACGACAGAACCTTTCTTCCTATTTGATACCGCTATCGTGAGCCATCACTGTATATAAAAATTCTTTCTCATAAATTAAAGATGAAAAACAGTAGCCATATCAGTGAAAGCGGTTTTTCTGTTACATCCTCCAAAAGAATTGCGAAGCAACTTAGCCCGACAATAACCCATGCATACAGCATTTTGCTATTATACAGTGAAGGCAGGTCGATTAGACATATTAGAAGAACGATCAACTGTCCTGGGCAAGCAATATAGACAGTGAACAAATCATTAGGAACGACTTTTCAGTTGATTTTTTCAAGACCTGAAACAACTAGAAACCTGGCCCGATAATTGTCTTGAGCATGGCAGCATTTGCTAGATTCACAGCTTTTTAGCTGCAAGCCACAAATCGCTCCTTAACTACCCCCAAATGCCCCAAATGAGCGTTAATTAATCGTCAATATTTTGCGGCTTTTCCGACCAGTTTCTGTTCTGATGCATCGTTGAAATCTCCAGCGTTTTCGCCGTTATTTCACCAAATTGCTATTGATTGAAAACAATTATAATTCTCTTTACAGAAGACGATTATGTGTGTGAACCGGACGTGTCGGTGGTCAAGGATATCAACAAACTTTTTCGTATAATTTAATTAAATCATTAATTAATGTTCTTAAGGAAAACAACAACCGAAAAAAAAGTTGGAAGAAACTGAAATGGTTACGTAAAGTGGAAATTGTTGAAATGTTGAACAATAAACTTGTTATTTTCAGTGGATTTCGGTAATGAGGAAAATTGTGCAACAATTTCTTTTTTTTTCCAAATTTAATTATAAATATTCGCATGCAGTAGCAGCACTAATTATGACAGATTTCTTTGATGGAATTCGAATTTTTGTGATAAGTGTCGCAAAGTTATGAGAATTTCTACTTTATAATTACTATAATTAATAAGTTTTCCATTGAATAAATCATTTAAGCAATTCCATTAATTTTCCATTCTGACCTAGTATTGAAGTCTCTCATAATTTTCAAATCAATTAATACTTACATATTGCAATTAATATTTCTAAGTTTAATTATTGGTTAGTTGAGCAACTTTCTAGCTTAATCGAGCATTGAAGTCGCCACAGAGACAGGATTAACCAAATCGTTTCGTTTGACAATTGTCCTGAATATCCGCCAAGAAAACGCGTCAGATCCGATTCGGCTTTGACTGAAGAACGCGCCCTTGTCCCTAATTCGGTCAAGTTTGATCTTAAATCTAATTCTTGAATGGAAACCCGTTCAAGATCGTCCAGTTTCGCCTTGCAATTTTTCTAAACAATTTTGTCAATATTTAACCTCATTAGGAAGAACGATTTTGTAATCAAAAAAAAGTGAATAAATTTTAATAAATTACGGCAGAGATAAGCACAGCAATTCTACAACAATGGAATTCTAATTGAAATGTCAATAAACAAGTTTTTATAAACGACTCATCATTGAAATCTCTTCTCTTTTGTTTGTTATAATGATAGCTTTGAATAAATTGCTTTTAAAGTCATCATTTTAACAGAGTATCTACAGGTTTGGCACTTTATCTAAGAGTGTGCAGGGATTGATAGGCAATTAGCAAAGGTTTCTTGATTAAAAGAGGCATTTAATCGAAGGTTACCAACAGAATTGGAACTTTTGCTGCCAAAAGTTTCGCTCATGTCAATAAAACAATAGAAGAATCAGGTGACAAGGTGGTGGTAAAACAAAATACAGTGAAGCGGTAGCGGAGGAGAGATGAACAGAGAATGAGGAAACTAGACGACAAGAGAAGAGAAAAACAAAGAGAACAGAAAAGATACAAGAGTGAGTAAAGTTGAGGAAATAAAAAGAAAAGAGAGACGATAGAAAATAGTAGAAATCCCGGAATCTGCATGACATTGAACAACAGGCTATCATCTTTATCTATTTTATTCCATTTTCGTCTGCCTTCACTGTATATACAAATTCTTTTGAATAAATTAAAATAGAACAAGAAAACAGACGAAAAGAGAATAGTGAAAAGAGAAGACACTCGAGAGAGCAGAGGAGAGAAAATGGGAAGAAGACAGTGAGAACAGAAAATAGTAGAAATCTCGGCATCTGCTTCACAGTATCATCTTTTCCTATTTTATACCTCTTTCGTCTGCCATCACTGTATATGCAAATTCTGCAACTTCTTCACAAATTATCAGTAAAAGCGGTTTTTCTGTTATATTTCCAAGTGAAGAAAACTGAAAAGAGAATCAAGTGGCCTTACGCGACACTAATGCAAGCTTGCAGCATTTTGCTGTTATACAGTGAAGGCAAATCGATTAGACACATTAGAAGAACAACACCGAAACCACAGCAATAGAGACAGTGAACAAATCAGTAAAAACGACTTTTCAGGTCAATTTTGCAAGACCTAAAACAAGTAAAAGCCTGGCCCGATAATAATCTTGAACATGCCAGCATTTTGCTAGACCAGTGATTCTCAACATTATTTTTGTTGCGGTACACTTTGAACGTTTTCAAAATTTGGCGGCTCATTAACGGTAAAATAAGCTTAGAAACAGTGGTTGAGAATCACTATGCTAGACCTGCAGTTTTTATACTGCAAGCCACAAATCGCTCCTTAACTACCCCCAAATGCCCCCAAATTCGCGTTTATTATCCAACCCTTAATGTTTTATAGCTTTCAGGCCAGTTTCTGTTCTGACGCACCGTTGAAATCTCCCACATTTTCGATGTTAATTCAACAAAATTGCTACAATGTTCGATTGTAATCGAAATGGTGCAGGTTTTTAAAACAATTTTCACTTTGAACCGGTTGCCAGACAGCTTGTCAAAAATGAAAGCGATTGTTTTTTACATTTGTTTTTTTTTTCTCCGTATTTTTGAAATTCTTCCACAAATTCAAGAGAAATTCCCCAAACAAATAGATATAGAAATGATCGAAATCTACTTACAACAGAGATACTGTAACTCGATCACCAACCAACACAACACCAGCACGGAACAAAACTGGCATCAATTCCAAGCAATCGGGTCGTTTTTATAAAAACAATCCACTCTGAACGATGTACTGTCGCGAATTAAATTAACCATTCACTTTGTACTGAAAAAAAAAACGTGTTGTTGTCGATATTTACAATATTTGGAGGACATTTTTTGTGTGGATAGAACGAAACAACAATTTGGTCGATAACGGTAAGTCTGAATTGAGTGGGTCAGAAATTATCGACGAAAATAAACGATAAACAACATAATTATTAAAGAACTGTGTTTACGTAAATTGTTGGCCAGACTCCAAAATTCATGGTTTCAATTGTTTGTTTTCTTTGCTTTATTTGGTACTGAATTAGCGCTTTGTCCTCACCTTTTGGATACCAGTCACAAAAATCAAAAGATCTTGCAATTAAATAATGCAGCTCTTCAACTTTCTCGCCTTTCTTCGATCCCTTTCCAATTGTTCATTCGATCTATTTCTACTTTTTTTTTGCTACCGAAAATCATTGTTTGCATTAAATCGGTGCCAACAAAAAATTGAAAGTAAAAGTATGCTCTTTAAACTGATAGAAAAGCAGAAATTTTCATATGGTGCAGAATATAAGGGAGGGAGGGGCAAAATGAGCCCCTGGGGGCAAAGTGGGCCCCTTCAAATTTTCAAAGTTTCAGAAAATATTGGGGTAAACCTTTTTGAAATTTCTTATATAATGAGGGATAAAAAGAACCATTCTCTTTTTGAATATTTATTAATTAATTGCAAAAATAAAAATTCAGAGTGAACAATATCAATTATGAATTTTCTTTGAGGGACTCACATTGTCCCAAATTTTCGATTTTTTAAATTTAATGGACGCAGCATAACAATGTTAAATACGTATCAAGGGTCCAAAAAAAAGTGAAAAAAAATTATTGATATTATGATTTTTTCCTTAAAGGGCCCACTTTGCCCCCCCCCCCCTTCCCCTATAGGACTGGCATTTCATCTAGCAGGCAATCATTGCTTGTTTGTTCTCTAAGCATAACAATAATTGGAGCACTTGAACTCAACTGATTTCTTCCTCTCTCCCATTTTCTTCCTTTGCCTCTAGATGGGCTCCCATCACTGTATATTCAATTAAATGAGTTGATTTCAGCTTAGAAGTCATTGTCATATAAATTTCAGAAGTTTCTCGAATCTTTGTTCTTATTCTATCTATTCTGCAAGTCACTGCAGAAATTTTAATCTTATGCAAAAATTATAAAGGCTTGGCATTCCATCTAAGCCCAAAAACTAGCAGAAATCGCTTATTTGTGCTCTGGACACTATAAGATTATGATCAACTAAAATCAACTTTGCACCTAAATGAAGTGCCACCACTGTATATAAGGGTGGAGCGAAAAACTAATTTTTGTTTTCTTTTTCTTAGCCTGAGGGTAGAATTTGTAGCTCATGAAACAAGAAGATTATTGAAGACAAAAAAAAATTTTTTACTCAACATTTTGAGGTACCCCACGGGCTTTTAAAATAATAATCGTTACAAAAATATATGACAAGTTTACCGTCAAGTTTTTGTTCTTATTCTATCCATTCTTGCAGGTCAACGCAGTAAAATTTAATTTTGTACAAAAAGTATACATGGTTGGCATTCCATCTAAGCCCGACACAGGACAATCATCGCTTATTTGTGTTTTGAGCACGACAATATTTTGACCAATCAAGATCAACTGATTTCTTACTGTCTTCTGTTTTTACTAGTCGAAGTGGCGCCACTGTATACGAATATCACAAGTTTACCGAGAAGCCTTTGTTCTTAATCCATCTGCTCTTGGAAGTTTCGATTTTTAAACTTTTACTTATCAACTATCCTGTTTTTCTTTGCACCTAGATAAAGTGCCATCACTCTATATTCATATAATTGAACTCATTTCAATTTGAAAGACAATAGGTAAATATCAGAATTGTTCCGCTACTATTATCTACTTTCGCAAGTCAAAGGAAAAATTTTAATTTTCTCCAAACAGTATACAGGACCGGCATCTCATTTAAATATCAGAAGAACTAGAGACCGAAAATATACATCTTGCATCTGTGTCGTGAGTGTGACAATTTTTTTTAACTCTTAACTTTCTTACCTCATGTTTATCCTTTATACCTAGATGGAGTGCCATTTCTGTATATGCGTGAAAAAGAGCGCATTTTGTCTTGTTCTTGAGGAAGTTGCAAATAGCTATTTACTATACAAGGTGGTAAAATCATACTTTATCCAAGAGCGGAGTGGATAAAGGGACTTTACCACCGTGTGCAGTACAAGATTTTGTTTAATACTTGCCCTTCTAACTCTTTTTTATTTGTTTATTTTTTAATTTTCTAATAAGTCTTGACATTAACTATTCATACAGTTGTTAATCGTTGTTGGTTGCCATAGGATTTCTCTAAACAACAAGCAATTATTTTTGTTCGTTTGCTGGTGGTTGCTATGGAGCTTACCCACCTCAACGGTAAAGTAAATACTTTACCATGGAGATGGGTAAAGTGCTACTTTACCATCGACTTTTTAGTCGATAAAGTAGGACTTTAACAGCAAGTATTGAACAAAATCTTTTTTTCAATCCTGCAAGTTTTGGTGAATTTAACGTCACAAACTGGGCAACATTTGAAGTTTTGTTGTCACTAAAGATTGACAGTGCAAATGTCAAACTGTCGCACGTGCGAAGCTTGCAAAATGTCGGCCGAAATTGTTGCACTGTATGTCAAGGTGAGTCGAAATGCAAATTTGCGGTCTACTTTCGTGCAAGTACTTAAGCCTGGAGTATTTCTAAATTTTCAGACGAAATTGGCCTGAAGCAGATACTTTTACTCTTGTTCTACGCTCCAAAAACGTTACTATTTTGAGCGTGCCCGTTGCACTTTCCATGCAAATATAAATTCGATATTAATCGTTACATTGTTGTCGCATCATTTATCATTTTGTTGCTTTAATAGTCGTACTTCTTGGTAATCAATTTGCTTACATAAAACAAAAGATGCAAAATGATTTTTAATAATTTCCATATAAATTACAGCATTTTACGTTAATTGTTCTTCTAATTAGAGGGCAATAAATAAAAAAAATGTTTACTCGTGTTGTCAATTTATTGCAGGAAAGTTTCGTGCCGTACAAAAGAAATTTAACGTTTTCAAGCAGACGGCAAATACAAAAACATAAATAAATTCATTCGTTGTAATCGTTTCGCTGTAATCGTTTTATAAAAGCAACAAAAAAAAATGGTCTAACTTTCGAATTATTATTATTATTATAAATTATTTCTATCGATAGTTTATAAAAATTTTCCACAACTTTTGTAATTTTGTTTTTTTTTTGCGTAACACACTTCCATTGGCTAATATGGGAAATATCACCATCACAACTTACTTTAAACACTTTTTAAATACAATTTCTGTTACTTAAGATGACCCCAGCTATAATTGCATAATTGCAATTTCTCTTCGTGCAGTAGAATATGGCGCAGTATCCGGCCGGCGTCGAGCCGGATAGTTGAAGAACCGATTGACTTATTTCGCGTAATCAAGTTTCTACTGTATTTTAATTCATATCTATTTGTCATTGATGGATCGTAGATAATTTTAATTGTGCATTATTAATTAAGGAAATGTTACGCTAGAACGTTCGGTCATAGTAATTAAGGCTTAATTACTGTACGTTATCATATATTTTTTTCGTATCTATTTTCAAAAACAATTGTTGATTCAGAAGTAAAAGTCTAATCGAATATTAATTATAAAATAAATAACTTTTAATGGAGAAAGATGACATACGAGGTCTGCAAGTGTAATCGAGGATGAAAAAAAAATAGCAAAGCATTATTTGCATAAAGATATTCATCGATTAGAGAATTCCGTAAATACCATGTGAATACCAATCATTAACATTTAATTTGTTGTCATTTCTCACATTTTTTTTCGTAGATGATTGAATAACTTTAATGTCCAGGGGTGTCCAGTTCGTTTTGGGCTTGATGGGTTGCCATAGAAAACAAGAAACTTCTCGCACTGTTAAGTTAAGCACGATGCCTCTTGCAGTAGCCGCATCAGTTAATTTCGAAAACAGGCTCGATTAGGCCACTTTAAGTGAGGCTTGAATTATTGAGAAAAGCTCTCTTTGTACTGTAAGCAATTCTTTCCAACTTTTGGCTCTAAAACTCTGTCATGCAGCTTACATGAAAAAACGATTTTCTTGTCAGTGCAAGAAATTTTGCTACATTTAGAATCGATGAAGTTGCTTGCACCGCATTCAACTCGACCAAAGTCTGTTTTTGGGGGGTTAAGTGTAAGTCACACAAAGATCGTTCTTTGTTGTTATTTCTCACATTTTTTTGTAGTCTAGCGGTATCCAGTCGTTTTGGGCAAGAAACTTCTCCTCGAACTCTTAAGCTAAATGGCATATCTCTTTCAGTAGCTACAGCAGTTTTTTGAAACTTGTCTTCAATTTTGCCCCTTGAGCTAAAGTTTAAGCAACACTTAAATTGACGAAAAGGCCTTATTTTTACTCTAAATAATATTGTCAAGTCGACCAGAAGATGTGGCTGGCGAGCCACTTGTTGGACATCCCTGGTAAAGTTTGATTTTGAGTGGTTAAGAGGAAGTCACACGGAGATGGTTCTTCGTTGTCATTTCTCACCTCTCTTTTGTAAAGGATTAAATAACTTTAATGTCCAGGGGTGTCCTGTCGTTTTGGGCATGCTGGATTGCATTGAGCTAAACAGTCACAGTAGTTAATTTCGCCATTGACTTCGATTATGCCAGTTTAAGTAAAGCTTAAATTGCTGAGAAAAGCTTTCTTCCTACTCTAAGTAACATTTTCAAGAGCTATTGCGCACGCGCACCTTACAACAAAATACAACAAGTAGCATCAATTCTTTCCAATTTTTCTGTTTTGAAAGTCTCTGCATTACATCCGACCAGAAGATGTGGCTTATAAGCCTCCTGTTGGACATCCCTGGCCGTTACAGCGGCAGTTACACCAGAAATGGTTCTTCACACTGCTCGAAAATGCCACCTTTCAGTTCCTTAGGAGCCGGTTTTTAATCGCTTCTAGCAGTAGTCCTCGAAATCTGCTCCAAGGAGATTGTCAAAATTCGTTGTCTGCCGATTTATAAAAGTAACATACATTGGAAGGCCGGACAACTTTTGCAAATGCTTGTAACCCCCAAAGAAGATCATCAATTTTATGACTTCGACTTTGAAATAAATTTTGAACAAATCGAAACATCAACTCAGCTTAGATTGAATTTCATATTCAAGAGCCTCCTTAGGCGCGCAAAACCTCCAAAGTGCACCCGGATATCTAGCTATAGCCTCCATGAGTATCGTTATATAGTACAGCACAATTTGCGTTATCTGCCAAAATTTTGGCAAAACTCGTGGGACTCGTAGGTGCCTCCTTTTTGCCAAGCTCTGCTGTAGAGACAGTTTCAAGCAATTTCAACAATTTGGGGGCTTAGATGAAATGAGTTCATTTAAATGAATATACAGTGGTGACACTTCATCTAGCAAAGTTGATTTTAATTGCTCAAAATCTCGTAGTGTCTGTTTTGGGCTTAGGTGGAATGCCAAGTCTTTATACTTTTTGCATAAAACTAAAATTTCCTCAGTGACTTGCAGAATAGATGGAATAAGAAACTTCTTAAATTTATATGACAAAGACTTCTAAGCTAAAATCAGCTCATTTATGTGAAGATACAGTGATGGGAGTCCATCTAGAGGCAAAGGAAGAAAATGGGAGATAGGCAGAAATCAGTTGAGTTTAAGTGCTCCAAATATTGTCATGCTTAGAGAACAAACAAGCAATGATTGCCTGCTTTCGGGCCTAGATGAAATGCCAGTCCTGTATATTCTGCACCATATGAAAATTTCTGCTTTTCTATCAGTTTAAAGAGCGTATAGCATCGCTATATAGTACAGCACAATTCGCGTCATTTGCCAAAATTTTGGCAAAACTCGTGGGACTCCTTTTTGGCAGGCTCTGCTGTAGAAATAGTTTCAAGCAACTTCAACAATTTAGGAGCTTTATTAGCGATAAGAGAGAGAAAAGACCGACAGCTAATTTACCTTGAAACGGACTATATATTTTTTTTAATTTAAGAAATTTCCATGAGGTAATATTTAACATTGATGCTGTTTAAAAAAATAATTTATTTAAATTAATTTTAATAAAAATTCTACAAAAAAAGAACACCTTTATACACCAACAAGATTAATAATAATAATAAGACTAATAATAATAATAATAATAATAATAACAAGGCCTGAAGGTTCATTATGTTGATGCGAAGAACTTCGTCCATAACCAGTAGAAAAGTCCAAAAACAATTAAGAATTTGCACAACTTATCTACACACCACATTCTGCAACAACATATTAACAATATCATTAATAAAAACATTAAAAAAAGAACTAATTGAATATTTGACTCTAACGGGAATCGAAACGTTGTCTAAAACATTCAAGAATTCACTTTCTACCATAAATCGTAGTGAGTTTTATAAAAATTCATTGAGAAATTGATAGAAAACTGAAAGTACTTACAATTTCATATGTCGCTTAGCAGTCGGTATGGTGTCATCGGTTTCTTTTAAAATATACAATCGAGCTGCATGTATGCAATGCGTGAAATACTCTTCGTAATCGATACCGTCACCATCCACTTTCCAGGTGACCTTTTCACGTGGATTCAATAGGTCTCTGGCGGCAATCGAGGCGTCATTATTGAATTCCCATTGATTGTTTGCATAGTACTCGAACACTTCGTAACCTTTATGGATACGTTTCTGGATATGGACTAAACTGTAAAAAATGTGCAAAAAAAGACTTAGAAGTGGCAGCTTTTGGTCTTAGAGCTATTTCCCAAAGTAAAAGCGAAAGCAATAACAAAGGCTAAAACGATGGTCGAATTTAAAGTAACGTTAATCCCAGAGGATGCCCAAAATTTTGGTCGATATACATGAATACTACAAATTTCGCAAAAATATTTTTGTTCTCTCAGAGAATCCAGCAAAATGGCCATGGTTTGAATTTTTGATCAAAAAATGTAACTGCCAGAAGAAATGATGATTTTGCGAGGCTCACTTTAGACGTTTGCAAAGGACCCAAAAGGTAACCATGTTAAACAAAATATTGAGCGGAGGATCTATCAAATGCATAAGCTCTTATAACTTTAAGTTGATTTTGAGAGGACCACATATTCCCAAAAAATTTACTTACAGATGGTTTAAAAGTTCTACAATTAAGCACCTCTGCAAATAGTTGTTATTGTGCAGTCGATTTGTACGAATGCTACGAATCTCATGAAAACTTTTTTACTCCCCAAACAACCAATAAATTCCAAAAAATACAACAAAACGATCGGGATTTGAGTTGTTGGTCAAAAAACGAGGCTGCCTCAAGTAATGGTGATTTTGCAAAGCATCCAAAAAACTGCCGCAAAAGCCAAGAGCTGACACAATAGTCGCCGTGACATACAGCATTTTTTACCTAAAACTTCCACCAACCCCCCCAAAACCGTAAGCGTGCAATTGCACGCCTAAATAATTATAGACTCGATGTAAAGACGATTGTGAAAATGATAGTACAATTATACGAGAAGAAGACGGAATTGCCTGCGGGCGCTTTCATTCAAGTTTAACGAGGTAATAAGTGATAGTCATTGAATGCCAGATGTTCACAATGAGGCGTGTATATATTATGAAATGTTTAATGAGGAAATAAAAGAATATTAATAGCGGTCGAGTTTGATTTGCTCCACAAATTCAGCCGGTTGCAAACAGGTTTATAGCTCAGTGAGTCACAATTCGTCGCGATGGAGACTTGTGGGGTCCACTTTTTTAAGCATCTTTAGTCTATAAAAAGCATAGTGCAATGATTCGGATTAGTCGGAAACATGGCCAAAACTCGAAAAGTTGGACTATTGCAAATTGAAGAATAGGTGTTTGTGCATCTTATGCCAAAAGAATTTAGACATGGAGAGACACGGGAAGTGGAAAAAATCAAGAAACGAGATGCATAGGGGAAGAGACAAGAGACAAGGAGAGGCAAGGAGATATAGCAAATCGAGAGATAAACAGAGGCAGTTTGAATATAGGGAGGTATAGAAGCAGGCACGCGGAGACAAATAGAGTGAGAAAGAGAGAGGGAAAGTAACAAGGAGACAAAAGCAGAAACCTGGTCAAAACTCGAAAAGATGGACTATTGCAAATTGAAGAGTAGGTGTGCTAAAACACCTACTCAAAAGAATTTAGAGACTTCTTCTACATCTGAAGCCCCAGCTCTTCCAAAGTTGACGTTGCCTTGACCGTGTGCGTTGAATTTCCTTGCACCAAAATATCATGTTTTGCCAAAATTCCGTTAAAAAAAATTGTATCTCTCTCTCTCTTTCCAACTCTTTCACTTTCTCGCTCTCCACTTCTTCTCTAACTTTTTCTCTTTGCATCTCTCTCTCTCTCTCCCTCTCTTTTCCTTTTTACTTCTCCATCTCTCTTTTTCGCTATCCCTCTCTCCTTCTTTCCTTCTCTTGTACCTCTTTCTTCTCCTCATTTTGTCTCTCTGTCTCCCTTTCTTGCTTTTTCCTTCTGTTTCTCCCTCTCTATTTCCCTCTTTCTCTATACCTCTGTCTCTTTCTCTATATCTCTCCTTTTCTGTCTGTCTCTAATTCTATTCCCTCTATCTCCCTCAACCCGCCTCTCTATAACTCATTTGCATTTCCCTCTTTCTCTCCTTCTCTTACGCTCTTAAATTGATCCTCAGAAGCTCCAAAAATGTTGGAAAAGTATTAGAAATTGAGTAAAATCACAGCAAAACTACAACTTGTTGAAATTAGAGACCAAAAACCTAGTTTCGATCGATTCTGGACCACGGCGATGCACCCAATTGAATACTAAGAAATAAAAGAAGGCTTTCTTGGTTCTGCAAAGCCAGGATTTAATGCAACTTCAACGGTGAAGGTTTGCACGTCAAATTCATCCCGTGAGAATTATGCAAAAAGCTGCAATCAAAAGCCGCTTTACGCTTTCTCAACACCGCCACTGCATTACATAATTATGCAAAAAAAAACAAGATCTTTGTCGATACTTACATAGGCTTAAATCCGAAGATAAATAATATAGCATCTACAAATATGGCTGGTATAAATTGGAATAGCAAAAAGCAAACATTATGTACTAAACGTGAGCGTTTCATTGAACCACCCGGATACCAAGCGACCCAATTCAATGGTAATTTCGTTTCAATGATTTTCCGTCCAATATCGATGATTGTCTCCCATGAAACTTGATATTCACCCGAACTGGTCACATTGTAGATTCTACGTTCACCTCTAAAAAAAAACAAGAGCAAAGCAAAACAAATTAAAAATCGATTTAATTCACATTAAATCTTAATCCTTACTTATAATAGACGTAATCACCAGTTGCCAAAATAATAGCATTAGCAGCTATATCAACCGGTACGAAATCCGCGTACGTATCGCCTTGGATGTACATCGTTCGGATCACACCTTTACCAGCACCGATCAAAAGTCCTGTAGGACCGTTGATATTATCAGTCCAACCGGGGATCGGTTCACGCCATATTGGAATTACTAGAATTTAACAGGAAATTAGAATTAACCATCAAAAGCGGTATCCGGCGAGTCAAACAATTATCCGGCCGGATACTAAATAGATATCCGTCAAAATCGGATAGTTAACCGCTATCCGGCCGGTCAAACAATTATCCGGCCGGATACTGAATAGTTAGATATCGGTCAAAATCGAATAGTTGATATCCGGCCGGATATTGAGTTAGGTATCCATTTCGTCGCTGATTATTACCGACAGACGGCCGACAGATGACGATGGGAAGCTTATCGAGTTGTTCAACGGCTAGTGCTTCACCTAATGCTTTGGTATAAGCATAAGTATTTGGCATACCACCCAAAATCCTGCGGATAGAAAGCGATTTAGAGCGTATCGATTGAGATTTTGTATGTAGTTGCTTACTTATCTGTAATACTATTGAAAATTTCATCACCCATCCATTCACAAGCCTTAATCACCTTGTATGGATCAGCTGGTGGTGGATAGGCTTTTTCGTACAAGATTTTCTCGTTTAAATGGCAATAGGCTGTTGAAATATGTACATATACCTGAAAATCGCCAAATATGTACTTCATCAAAATTAAGAACTAAAACGTGAAAATTTTGAGAGACAAAGAATTGAGGAACAATGCAAACCCATCCATGCAAAAATATTAGCACTTTTACATACTGCACTTCACTACACTTATCTTAATAGATCAATGAATGTTATAATATTCATAATAAAGCAGTGTTAGTGTAGTGAAGTGATATCGTGAATTTGTCTGATACTGTAATACTTCTTGTTTTGCCCTGCCGTTTTACCAAACATTTTGCCATCAAATTTAAGTAAATAGAAAAAAGTGAAACAAAATTCCGTTGTCACTCTTACCACTAATTTTTTACATTCCTTGGCTAGATCCAACATGAATTTCGTACCGCGCACATTTAACAACACCGCATTCCTCAATGGCTCATCGAAACGTATCGTTGCAGCACCATGAAATATCCCTTCAACTTCATCAATAATCAATTGACGATCTTGCTCTGATAGACCTAAACCAATTTGGCTAACATCACCGGCGATGGGTGCAATTTTTTTGAAAATAAAGTCTTCACCTCTCGTCTGTTTCAAGTAATCGAACAACTAGAAAATGGAGAGATAGGGGGAAAATGTGAGAAACGAGCCAACAAAAAACGGAGCAATTAACGTATATTTCATTGCCAAAAGAGAAGACAACTGACCCAGTAGCGGGAGGGAGAAAAATAAAAATCGAGAAAAAGGTATGACTAGAAGAGACAGGCATTGGAGAGAAAGGCTGGTGACGCAGGGGAAAGCAGAGATAAAGCTAAAAGATCAAAATGCGGAGAGAGGGTAAAGATTTGAGGCATGGTAAAACAGTAACAAGCAAAAAGAGGACATGAAGGTACAGGAGAGTGAGGAAAAGTCACAAAGTGAAATGGAGAAACAAATGACATGGAGAGACAGGTGAGATACGAAAAATCAAGAAACAAAATGCATAGAGGAAGAGACAAGAGACAAGAAGAGGCAAGGAGATATAGCAAGTCAACAGATAAACAGAGACAGACTGAATATGAGGAAGAAACTGTATAGGGAGGTATAGAAATGGAGTGTGAAAGAGAGAGAGAAAAGAAGAGGGAGAAACAGGTAGAGACATGGGAAGGTATAGACCTAGAAACAACAGAAAATAACAATCAGAAGCTTACAAAGGCTGTCCAAAAGGAAGAACAAAAAGACATGGTGGAGGCAGAAAGATTGTCGAGGAGGAACAAAAAAAGAAAACTGCAGGTGACAAGCAGGAACAAGGTAACACAAAAGACAAGGAGAGGCAGAGAGTAGCACGAGACAGGAGATAAAGACAGGAAGAAGCAGGATAAAAAATAAAGAGGCAGTGAGAGAGGCAAGATGGGAATAGACGTAGAGACAAGGGCATAGCCAAGAGCCAACAGGCAAAAATGAAACTGGAAATGATAAGAAAAGACAAGTAAAGACGGGAGACAGAATATGAGAGACAAAAAATTGGTTTAGTGACAAAAATAGACATGCCTCAAAGGAAAAGAGAGGGAGATAAGAAGGCACAGAAAGACACGAAATGAGAGGGAGTTACAGGAAGACACAATGAGAGATAGAGTGAGGGAAAGACACGGAGTTGCAATTAAGGACAGGCAAAGACACGACCAAACACAAAGAAATTATCGGTTACCTCATTTGTTTAAAGACAAACACAATTACACAACTGTCAAGGACACACGATAATTTCTTAGATTTCCTTATTTACACTAAAACTTTCACCATAATCTCTAACCAATCGACACTTACCGGATTGCTGAACACCTCCCGCAGCCGCTCCTCTGGTGTCTTCCCCTTTTTCGGCCGTATCAATATATAGATACGTCTCAGATCACTGCAGCATCTCAACAATTTCTCAATGATGACCTTGCCCATAAACCCCGTACCACCTGTGATGAAAATCGTACGATCCACATAACCATCAGCCACACGATCCGGATACTTCAGCAGATCTTCGCTCAATTCGACCACCATCTTTCTTCGACTTGTTCTATTGGGTCGGCGAAATTATTCCCGAATAAATCAAAAAAAAAATAGAAATTAGAAAATTCATGATTAATTGTTACGGAGCTCATTAGACTGGAACACGATAATTCGAACATGTGGCCAAAGTCGAATGATTCTTGTTGACGTCATTGTTATGAAATAAATTAACTTTCTTTTAGACATATAGGTACACGAAATTATCCATTTTATTTTTGTTTGATGATGATGATGAATTTAACATTTAGAAGATAGGCAAATATTTATCGCTGCATGAAATCCTCCTTTTTTGTGTTATTATATAACAAATGGAAAATTGTAAGAAAATTTGTAATATTGAAAGATTAAACAAAAGATAAGTAAATAATTACATAAAAGATAACAAATTTGAAATGTTGTATTTTCACAGTTTGCACAATTTCTTGTACTTTTATCGTCGCGAAAGTGGAATAAGCCATTTCAAGAGTATATTGCTCAATTGAGGCAGGTTCGGTGGAAGATTTGGTTACGCCCTCGACACCAAGTGAGAGACAGCCTCGTTTGATGATTGGCCGGAGAGTTTGACAGGCCGCCACGATTATAGAGGGCGCGCTACGTCCTAATCCGACCTTAAGGGTAAAAAGAACGTTGTCTCTTGCAGCACTCGAATTGATCTATAATAACATGTCTGCAAGAGCCAATTGGATTCTTTTTAGAGTTGCACTCTTCTGCAGCATTTATATAAGCCTCTACTGTCTATCCAGGGCACTACCAGGGCCTTATCCGGGATGGTTTAGATTGTATACAGTACGGCTTCAATTATGAGGACTGGCCTGTCGCCACTACTTCAGAAATTCTCGACTGAGTAGGGTGCACTAGGCTGGGAGAACTTTGCACCTTGAGCCTGAGAAATGTGTTCCTTTTTGTTGTATGAGCAATGACAAAAAAAACCTGTTCTCTTAATGTTCCATCTTACTGGGAATTTACGATTTTGACGTAAATCTATAAAACAAACAATTACGCAAAGTAATTATCATAATTTCTTGTTGTTTTTGTGGGATACTTCGAAGGTATTTCCATTATAGACGTATAATAGTCGAATAAAAACGCGCTAAAATTTGTAATCAAAGAGATTAATGTCCAACAAACATTTCAAATACTTTCTAAAGAATTTGAAACTTGAATGAATGAATTTTCAGATTTCTACAAGATCGAGGTTACACGTGATTTCCCATTATATTCTATTACAAGACAAGCGTAAAATGTAAACAAACCAAATAAGTCGAGTTTTTGCTCAATAATCTTGTTGCGATCAGGACCGGTCCCAGCTTGCCTGACACTCCAGGCCTTCTTACGCAAAAATTTTGCCGCAGCCTCGAGCTGGTCCTGTTAACGATACTTCTGCGGACCAGAAATGCTATCATGATATCTGCGCTCGTCTATACTGCGTTTCTAAATTAATCGGATATAAAACAACCTTAGTAAAAATGGAATTGAGGCGCTGGCAAGAGCCTGGCTAGTTTGCCTAGATTGGAACCAGGAGCTAGCCAGCAGTACACGGGGAAAAAACCTTTAGGTGCTACACGTCGTAGACCTGTAACATGATCCTGTAGCAGCAACAGGAAAGTTCTGTCGCTGCCACATGACCAACATTGCAACCACAACAAGACTAGTCTTGTAGTAGCAACAGGAGTAATCCTGTTGCTGCTAGAGGATCATATTACAGGTCCATCACATGTGGCACCTACAAGTTTTTCCATGTGCTGGCTAGCGCCTAGGCAAACTAGATATTAAGGGTCGTGGGACTTGTGTTCGGCCTTCGAGAAACGATCTGTCTAATGACAAAGAGATTTTGTCAAAGTTCAAGTTGTCAGAGACAGCGAAAAGGTCAATCACATAAATGTTTTTATAACGATGAAAATAACCAAAAAAATAACACTAAAAATTTGCGTACAGACGATCAAAGATCAATATGAATGAACTTTCAATCAAAATCCGCCAAAAATTCCTACAGTGGCGTGACGCAAATTTAAACATTTTTTTTGGGGAGGAAAAACAAGAAGTGGACCAACTTGACCTGACTTTGGTTACGCTTTATCGGTTTTTTAGGTGAACTCGAATCGAAACGACCGGCCAAGCAAGGTGTAGACCGGATCACGACAAGTGAAAATAACGAATGCACGTACTACTCGAATTGTTCTCTGGAGCGAAGGCGCTTCTTGATCATTTTAAAGAGTTATCGTTTTTTTATCTTTCTAAATCGTTAAGCCGGATAATAGCCAAAATTCGGCCGGATATTCCCGTCACGGCCACAGTTTCGAACCTAAACACTCACGATTTGTAACGCAACAACGATATCCGGCCGGATACCGAATCTTATCTCACCGAATCATCATACCGGATAGTAGCCAATATCCGGCCGAATTCGCCGGATATTGCTCTGTCACGGCCATACCGTAGCTCCGATCTAAATACTCACGATATGTGTAGCACTACAACAGTATCCGGCCCGATACCGGATACTTGTTTATCCGTTTGAGAAAGTTGTTTTTGTTGTAAATTTTGAGACTTTTGCAGATTTCGTCGATGGTTACATGATTGTTTTTTTCTTCCTTATGAAGAGATAATGCCTGAAATCTTTTGTTTGAAAGCTAATTATAATAAATTTTCTAAATTCGAAAACATTTGAACTGATAATGAAAAACACTTTCACTTTAATGGTTATGTGAGTGTTTGTGTGTGTAAAATGTAACCGCATAGTGTAAATTCTTCGACATCCTCACAGTTTTTCGACTATTTTCAGGAGCTTAAGCACTGCCTAAACCGAGCTTAAGTCGTGCAATAAAAGCGCCAAATTCTGCGCTTTATCTATGGGTAAAAGTTTTGATCTACATTGAAATGTCTTCAATGAATAAATAAATTAATAAATAAATAGAATAATTTGTTATTCTACCTTGTAATCAAGTAATTGATAATTACCGTGGCAATTTGGGGAATTTCTTGAAGGTTGCTCTGCAAATCCAAATAAACGACGCAAAATTCCCAGAGCTCACGTCAAACGATCACTTCACGAGTCGCAAACACTAATTTGGAAAGCAACACAATAAAACCGTAAAAAATCTAATAAAAAAAAAACAAATGAGAAAAGAAAAAACTAACGTCAGTCCGCTCCGATAGTTGTTAGACGACTCGCACTTTAAATGAACGCACATCATTTATTGAACAACAAAAAACGTGCAATAGATAGAGTTGGAGAGGGAGACAGCGTCGCAACTTTCATTTTTTATTTGGATTCACCGACACGAGTCGGAGAGAGATAGCGCGATCGATCATAGAATTTGCATCAATCTAATTATCGGAAATTATGAAAAATTTTATACAATAATAATTTTTTATTGACACTATTCTACTAATCCAATGAACTATGTGCGTGAATAATGCGATAATAATAAACAATTAATCAATTGTTTTAATTAGTTTTTTTTTTGTTAATTGCGACGAGATTAAGTGGCTTTTTGTGTGTTTTAGTTCTAGAGAAATTGTCAGCTTTCTTTTTTTTTAGTTAAATAATTTTCGTAAATATTGCAAATTGGCCTATTTTCTACCGCAAAAAAAAACACTGTTTTGCACTTGTAAATTTCCGCGTATTTCCTACGTCACTGATAGTTCTTGTTATTATTAATCTAATTAATCATTGTATTTGCGTGTGTTAATTGGAGGCCGTCAATAGTGCCAATTAATTCTCGATGCTGAGCAAAAAATTCGTTTGTTTGAGGAACATTGAACCAGAGGACTTGTGCGAGTCCGGGGATCTACACGATCATCGATTGATGAGTGTTAAGGAGCCGTGGAAGGTCGATTTTGCCTTCGTTGCCTACTTCCTAAATCGATAGTTGCCGGAGGCGCAGAGTCATAAACGGATCGATGCTCAGCTCAACTGAAAACCATACTCTGCATGATACGTCGATTTTTCCTTATTGCAAAGCAAGAAAAATTTGTTTTTTTTGCGGAACAAGAAACCAGAGGACTTGTGCGAGTCCGGGGATCTACACGATCATCGATTGATGAGTGTTAAGGAGCCGTGGAAGGTCGATTTTGCCTTCATTTCGTAACTTCCTTAATCCGATAGTTGCTGGAGACGCAGACTCATGAAAGGCTGGATGCTCAGCTTAACATTGTGTGCACCTCCAATTTCCGGAGCCTTACCACAACTGTTCCAATCCTCTAATGAAGCTCAGTAGCCTGCCGTGGTCGGCTTTCCGAGTATCTTCTATTTCCAAAAATCGTCGCCCCAGGTGTTGCTTTCCGAGGCCAGCCAATACTTGACACTCGCAGAGTATGTGGTGAGCCCTACACATCTCGTCATCAATGATGCCAAGCGTGCGTAGGTGATGATTCATGGGACAATGTCCAGTGAGCAGTCCCACAATTGTTCTGAGATCTTTTCTACCAAGTCTCAGCAAATCTTTACTGCGCCTAGCGTCAGGCCCTTCGATGAAGATCCTAGTCTGACGCAGTCCTTTGTGTTCTCTCCATTCCCTCAAGTGGGATGAAGAGGTCCATTTTGCCAGAGCCCGTTTCTGACGAGTTTTGGGGATGGGGAGAGTCGGCTTCGGTCCAAAGAAGCCCATGTCAGATTACCTACAGACCAGGAGTTTTGATTCCTCTGCAAGATACGTCACTGTTTTTATTATCTAGTTAAAAAATTGTTTGTTTGAAGAACAAGGAACCAGAGGACTTGTGCGAGTAGGGAGGTCTGCATGATCATCGATGGATGAGTGTTAAGGAGCCGTGGAAGATCGATTTTGCCTTCGTTTCGTAACTTCTTGAATGCGGCAGTTACAGTATTGTCTCTGAAGCAATATATTGCTTTAATGTCGAATTTTATCCAACCAGAGTTAGTTCCTTTATTTTCCGATTAATGATTGTAAGGAGCAATTGCTGGAGAATCAGAGTGTTACAGGGATCGATGCTCTCATCAACTGCAGCATTGCTAGTGATTCCAGATCCAGATTAGGAGGTTTGTTTTCAAACAATTCCCGGGCAGAATATGTCACAGATCTTATTACCTAATTAATCATTACAATTATTTGAGTCTTAAGTAGAAGCTATCAATTGTCGCAATTAGTTCTCCCTGCAAAAATATAGACAAATCGATTTTTCCCTTATTTCAGTGCAATAAAGTGATTTTGTTCTGTTGGAAAACGATGAATCAGAGAAGTTGTGCGAGTCCCGGTCTACAAGATCATTGATGGATGACCGTTAAGGAGCCTTAGAAGATCAATTTTGCCTTCGTAACTTTCTAAATTCAGCATCGACTGCATTTTCACAGTCAGTCAAGCTGCGCTTTGGACCGGAGGGGCTCAGACATGGACTCGTCAGGAAAAAGTTCTGGAGAAATGGACCTCTTCATCCCACTTGAAGGAATGGAGAGAACATAAAGGACTGAGTCAGTCTAGGATCTTCACAGAAGGGCCTACCGCTAGGCGCAGTAAAGATTTGCTGAGACTTGGCAGAAAGTATCTCAGAATAATTGTGGGACTACTCACTGGACACTAGCCCATGAACCAACACCTACACACGCTCCGCATAAGTGATGACTCGATGTATAGGGTGTGCTTAGAAGAAGAGGAGACTCCTCACCACGTACTCTGCGAGTGTCAAGCATTGGCTGACTTCAGAGAGCAACACCTGGGACGACGATTTTTTGAACTAGGAGACATTTGGGAAGCCGATTACGGCAGCTTAATTGGAGGTGCACATAATGGTCCAGAAAGCCTGAGTGTGCGGCTCTCATGTAGGGCTGCTCCCAGTAAAAAAAAAACTTTCTACATCCAGCATCGAGTACATTCCCCTCTGGAGTTGTTGCTCATATATAACATTGTATCTAACCAGAGTTGGTTCTGGTTTTGATTTCTATTAATGGTTAAAAGAAGCAATTGCTAGAGACATAGAGTCTTATCAACGAATCGATTTTTTCCCTTATTACAATGCAAAGGAATTTTTTTGTACGTTTGGGAAACGATGACTCAGAGAACTTGTGCGAGTCCGGGTCTATACGATCATTGATGGATGACCGTTAAGGAGCCGTGGATGATCAATTTTGCCTTTGTTTAGTAATTTCCTAAATCTGGCACTGACTGCATTACCTTCTGAAGTTGTTGCTCATATGTTAAAGGAGCAATTGGTGGAGATGCATAGTCTTACAGCTGCATTGCTGTTGATTCTCTCCAGAATAGAAGTTTTGCCGTCGAAGCTGTCGCGAATTTTGCACTATTTTGATGGTGGCTCTGAACGATTCCTCTGCAAGTTCGACACCGGAGCTTCCTTGTGTGCTATAAAAAAGTCAAAATGTCTTTTTTATAGCTGTTGCAGTAAAAACAAATACACAATCTTTTGACGCCCGAGACGGCGCCGAGCAGCTCCTCCACACTACACTCTCTTGCTCGTTGACTCTGAAAAAATCTATTCTGACGATCGGCACGCTATTCCGAGTCAACTTTGATCCCTTGGGGTTAAAGTGATCTTGTACCCAGCGCACTAGATTATGCGCCCTCTTGAGCCCTTTGTATTCTCGCAATGCTTTTAAATAAAAATTTTGAGAACTAGCCGTTATCACTAGATAATATTTAAGTCTGTGATAAGATTAGAAAATTTACCAAATTGATTGATATGATAACGATTATAATATAAATTATGTGATTTTGTATAAGATTTATTTCAATTTTAAAATTAATAAAATCAACAAAATATTAAAAAATAAATAACACAAAATCCATAAACGTGACCCATCTCCAGTTTGTTGTAATTCCACATCAAAAAGTCCATCTGGACTCTTTGGGACATCATTTTTCGATAATTCTACACAACACAACGCTACAACTATACTTAAAATGATACCGAATCTTTTGATCTTTTCCAATTGTGTATATTGTTTCACATACGAATCACGTGTAGTATTTGCAAAAGCTATAAATAATTCACCAAATTGACGAGACACTTCCCGTTCTTCTATCAACAAATCCAGCAATTCCTCTCGATTATCCGATCGTTTGGTTTTCAGCGATTCTTCGTGGAATTGGTGCGAATTTTTGCGCATCTCAGTCAATTTATGTACAATCTCATCTCGTAGTTTTTGCACCGTTAATAGATTCTCC
Organism: Epicauta chinensis; assembly: GCA_021725515.1. NCBI lineage: Eukaryota > Metazoa > Arthropoda > Insecta > Coleoptera > Meloidae > Epicauta > Epicauta chinensis. The sequence continues at coordinate 59,583 of JAEDXX010000234.1, forward strand.
TTATATACAAAAAAAAACACAAAACGTCTTGCTTTATTTCACATTTTTCTCGTTAAGTGAAATTTACCTGCAGACTAGCGAAATGTTCACGATAATGATGAACTTTGTCGAAACTGATAAATTTTTTATACCAATTTTTCGAATCTCTGTTTGTTTGGCTTGCATTTATTGATATTCTATTACGAATTCTACTCAGAATCGGCTCTAATATTCTCAGATTAAAACGATTGAATATTGGCATATTTTCAAAGTAAAATTGCGTATCACAGATATAGATAAGCCGCAATTGAGAACTATCGATAGCAGTATCAATAGTCAAGCGAAAGGTGTCTCTCGTCTCGTGTCGCCGTGGCCCGATTCTTATATCAACCGGGATTTGTGACAAGACAAAACGAGAGACAGGCCTCTCTCTCGGCTGCCTCCGTTATTACAAACTAATCGACTGGCGAGAGATCGTCTCGTATCGATTTTACTTCCAATTCGCAAAAAAACTCTGCTACAACTGACTTTGGTTTATAAACAGAAGCGTAAGCACCAATTGCCATTCTGAATTCAAAAATGATGACTTCCATACAGATCTTCATCCCCTATTTAGCTCCCTTGAGGGATTTAGAATTTAGGATTTGTTGATTTCGTTGTAGATCAGTAGGGATTTAGAATTGGCCCAGAAACAAACTCTGTGATACTCCTGTCTCTTTTACCATACCTTATCGAGAGATTTGTAATTCTCCGGGCGTCATACGGAAGCTTCTTTATCAAACGAGAACAAAAGATTTGGATTCAGACCGAAAAAGAATATTTTGGTAAGATAAAGGAGGATTGATGCATTCAAAAATTCAATCTAGAATCCAATTAGCACACCTTGAGATCAGTTTCTCGATATCTTAAGATTTGCATGCGCTGGTCGTCCGCGCAGATTGGTTTCTTTTCTGATGTAACAAAAAAAAATCACAACCAGTTAAGGGTGAATTTAAAGAAATTATCTGGTAAGTTGTTAATTATTTATTACAGAAAATACAATACTATACTATTCTAAATATATCAAAATTTGTGTGGATCTAGTGATAATTTTAGATCAAGACGCCATTGTGTCGTGAGCTTCACTTCATCTGCCAACAAGAATCCGAGTGAGTAAGCTCCATTATCCTCCTTTAAGTCGTAAAATATCAGAAAACAGTTACCAAAACGTGTTTTTGTCTGACAAGGAGAGGTCACGACCTCGGAAATAAAGTTCGGAACGAACTTTTGCAGGCTTGTAGTATACGTTTAGATTAACAACATATCAAAAAACTAAAGCGCAATAGCCAGCCGATCTTGAGAAAAAAGCGTTTAAAGTTTTTTGTGTCCATTTAGTATTATTAATTGTGTCTTGAATTAACTCAAATGGTTGCGTCTTGGTATCGTGCTCAAAAATACGAGGTTCAATCCTCATGCGGAGAATTCTTTTATTTGTCGAAACAACTTTTTTTTTATTGTATTTTACTTTATAAATTAAAGAAATTATAAATTTATTGTTTTTTATTTCTTTAACGTAATTTTTTATTATTTCTAATATAATAGGAAAATTATGTATAAATATAAATAGGAAATAGGCACCCAAAAATTATTTTAAATTATTATTTATTAATTTTTCAAACTCTGCACACATTAAATATATCTACCAGATGGTAATTATTATAAAAACATTGAAAACAAAAGATATTTTGACATCTCGCACAATTAATAAATGACGATTGGCCATAAGAACAAGATTTTATTAAAAGATCTATTGGAAAACAGATTTCATTCACATTTTAAAATATTTCCCTTTTATCCAAAAATTTATTGTTAGAATAAAATTCTCCGCATGAGGATTGAACCCCGTACTTTTGAGTGCGATACAAAAACGCAACCACAAGAGCTAATTCAAGTCACAATTAACCGAATAATTTAAAAATACTAATGGACACAAAAAACTTTAGACGCTTTTTTCTCAAGATTGGCTGGCTATACGTATACTACAAGCCTGCAAAAGCTCGTTCTGAACTTCATTTCCGACGTCGTGACCTCTCCTTGTGAGAGTCATTCGTCCGCATTGATCTTTGCTCGATCGTGTTTTGTGTCTCGAGCTCAAGGAAAATTTTCACCTTCGGTGCATGAATCTGAGTGCCAGTAACCTGTGCTAAACCCTAAAATAGCTGAAAGTAGTTCCCCGGGGTATGTATTTGTCTGAAAGTTATTCCAGTCAAGGAAAACTGCACAACTTCTCTTGATAGACCGGCACCGGTGCACACACCAACAGTTGAGAACTGCTGGTACACACTCAGACCACACTATAATAAAGTAGCTAAGGCGTTGTAGTGGACAAACCGCGCAGTTATCGCAGTAACCAACTGCTCTACTACACGTTAGTGCAAGCCAAAATACAAGTGCAACATGAAACAGCATCTAGCAATATAATATTAATAATAATGAAGTAATAATTAGACTTGATTGAAGCCGGCGAGAACTGACATTGTTGAATGGGCGCCTCGCAAAATCTACAACACCAATTGATTGTTATAAGCAGGCGAACACTCTCCGATCGGCGAACACCAACGAGAGGCAACTTGACAAGGTTGCAACGCATCGTGCTCTCGTTGATACTCGTCGAGTCTCGACCGAAACGCTACTCAACTGTTAATCCCAGTACATTATTGATTGCGTAATTCTCAGAGAAACGCATCTGTATTGTACGTTGCGAATACGATAATGCAATCAAATACATTTTACGATTCGCCACATTCATATCGTACCAATTGATTTGTTCTAAAGCGTCATGGATATCTTCTGTCTTGAGTTAGAAATGAAACAATGTTTAAAAAAGAAAACGTGTTAATTTTGTAAATATCTACCACCGTTTCTATTGATTGTCCTGCCATCATTATTCCTGTAAATGTTGTGACAGTCAGAAAGAATTCTAATAGTATATAACGGTAATCATATTCTCTACTGCTAGATCCATTGTGAACAATACAAGGATGATACTGATAAAACACAATAATCCACAAAATGCAAAATAGACGATATAATTCGATATTTGACGAGTTTTCTTATAGAGTGGCCTGGTAAAAAAAGTGTAATTTTAACAGAAAATCTACAACGCGATCTACAATTGTCGATAGTCGTTAATCTAGCCTCCTAACAGTGAGCATTGCCGTCTAGATGTCAACACAATCGACATCGGTGTAGTGAAGCGAATCAAGGTCACGCTAGAAACCAAACATCGACACTAGCAGATGTAGTGAAGTATTTACAGCGTAACTTCAACACTTCTTTTGATATAATCAATTAAACGCAATTTAACTTGTTGTTGGTACACAACATTATCACTTAAATTCGTATCGTCAAAATTGTGATCGGTGATTTGTTTGATTTGATCAATCATCATTAAACATTGATATTTTAGATTTTGTGTGAAATAAATCAATTGATTACAATGTGCCGAATATACAGCAGGTCCGGCAATTAAGTAGCTACCTTTATAGATACGTGTAAAAATATACGAATATTTCGGCAAATGATCGCTGACATATTTAATTGATAGATACGATTGATAATCGTATCGATCACAAACATTTAAAATGATAAAATAAATGATAAAACCGAATGTATTTAGTATTGTGAATAATGAAACGATTTTGATTTCGTTTTTGATACGTCTTTTTGTTGTTTCATTCGGATGATCATTGATTTGTTGCATTTTGGCTTCCTCAAATAAATTATGAACAAGTTTGGGATCTTTTAATAATATGAGTGCACCCAACATTGCCTGCAAACAACAAAAAACAAACTTAATTGATTGTATCAAGTCAACATTTCTTAGACACTACAGTCTGTCTCATGATAATTCCCCGAGACTGGAGTTATATGAGACGGATTATATTGAGTCGATATATGACGTCATAATTCCATTAACCAATAGTAGAGCGTTTCGGTTATGTCATAGAACGACATTTTATTCATCACATTTAGGTGTTGTCACGCCCAATTTGTTTTTGTTTTTTTTTAATAAATAATATAGTAGGTACTTACGTAGAAAGCAATAAAGTATTCAGGTACGTACTGATTGAATTCGCGTAAATTCAATTCGTTGACGAATATGTAAATGTGGAAAATTTGTGATGGTGTGTGCACAATTAACATTAGAATTAATATGAATTTGATAAATTTCAATTGATACAGTGTCGATCCAATCCATCGCACCACAATCAAACCGTCACGTTTTGTTAAATGATTCCAGAAATTTTCCATAATTATTTCTCACGAAGAAAATCTTTAATTTTCTGTGAATAGGTGCTATTGTGGCGAACGAACGAACAAATTTGACCGAATTTATCAATTTTCTCAACATTAATGGTTGCTTTACTGCGTAATTATTTGTTTTTTTTTTTATGTTAAAGACAAGTAATTATTATTAATGTGCAGCTATTTATTTAAGGTAATCATCAGTGATCGAAAAATTTATTATTTATAATCAACACGTGTACATTCATGAAAGACGAGAAATATTCTAGTTCGCCTAATTGTCTTGTGGAAATTCAATAATTTATGTCAGAAATAAACACCAAATATAGAGAGAAAGGAAGAGAGAGCAAGAAAGAAAAAGATAAACAGTAGAAAGGGAGGGGACTGGAGTGAAAAAAAAACGAAGAGGGAAAGAGAGGGGAAGAGACATGATAATCAAGGGATAAAAAAAATTTCTTGCGACTACCAACTCATTAAGGCAGTTCTCTACTGACTCTCAACTCTTACTTAAACCGTTCCCAAATTCCACTTAAAACTCTCTTAGCGATCATGAAAATCAGCAACTATACGAGTTCGTCAAATCTCCCGTTGGAAGTGCACTAAATTATGACAAAGAAATAAACACCAGAGAGAGAGGAAGAGAAAGAGAGAGAAAGCAAGAAAGAATAAGATAAGCTGTAAAAATGGAGGGGACTGGAGAGAAAACACTAAGAAGAGAATGAGAGACAGAGAGACAGAGAGAGGGGAGGAAGAAAGACGGGGAACAGAGAGAGAGAGAGAGAGAGAGGGGAGAAGAAAAAATAATAAATAAATCAAAAGAGATAACGAAAAAAAGCAGGGCTTCTTAAACATTTTCGTGCAAATGTTGCAACTGATTCAGGCAATTATCTATGGACTCTGAAGTCGTACTTAAGTCTTTCTTAAGTTCCACTTAAAACTCTCTTACTGGTCATGAAAATCATCACCTATACGAGTTCGTCCAATTTCTCTGGAGACATTCATTAAATTATGTCATAAAGATAAACGAGAGAGAGAGAGAGAGAGAGAGAGAGAGAGAGAGAGAGCAAAAAACAAAAAGATAAACAGCAAAAAAGAGAGAGAACTTGAACGAAAAGATGCAGAGAGAGAGGGAGAGGAAGCAAAAAAAAGATAGATATTTTAAGCAAAAGGATCAAAAGAGATAACATTTCTTATGACTTGCAACTGATTAAGGCAATTCTCTACTGACTCAAGCCGTACTAAAGCCGACTTAAGCAATTGTTTAACTTCGCCTAATCTCCCATTGGAAATTCACTAAATTGTGTCAAAGAGATGGAGAGGAGAGAAAGAGGGAGAGAGAGAGAGAGAGAGAGAGAGAGAGAGAGAGAGAGAGAGAGAGAATATGACAAACAGCAAAAAAAACGAGCTGCTAGAGAAAAAAAACGAAGCGAGAGAGAAGATAATAATAATAAAAAAAACATCAATAATCAGAGCTCCTCAAAAATTTTCTTGCGACTTCCAACTCATTAAAGCAGTTCTCTACTGACTTTGAACTCGTTCTTAAGCCGTCCCCAAATACCACTTAATACTCTCTTAGCGATTACGAAAATCAGCAACTATACGAGTTCCTCAAATCTCCCACTGGAAATGCACTAAACTATGGCAAAGAAATAAACACCAGAGAGAGGAAGAGAAAGAGAGAGAAAACAAGAAAGAATAAGATAAGCAGTAAAATGATAGGGGACTGAAGAGAAAACACTAAGAAGAGGATGAGAGAGAGAGCACATAAAAAAAATAATAAATAAATCAAAAGAGGTAAGGAATAAAAGCAAACATTTTCGTGCAAATGTTGCAACTGATTCAGGCAGTTCTCTACTGAGTCTCAATTCGTACTTAAACATTCCCTAACTTCTACTTAAAACTCCCTCAGTGATCATGAATATCAATAAATAAACGAGTTCTCCTAAGCTCCCTAAGGAAATTCACTAAATTGTATCAAAGACATAAGCACCAAAGATAGAGAGAAAGGGAGAGAGACAGCAAGATAAAATAAGATAAACAGCAAAAAGGAGGGGACTGAAGAGAAAACGTTAAGAGAAAGAGAGAGAGAGAGAGAGAGAAAAAAGAGATAAAGACAAGAAAAAATGAAGACGATCAAAAGAGACAACAAAAAGAAGCAAGGCTTCTCAAACATTTTCGCTAAAACTAGCAACTGATTCATGCAATTATGTACTGAGTCTCAAGTCGTACTTAAGTCTTCCTTAAATTCCACTTATAACTCTCTTACTGGTCGTGTAAATCATCAGTGATGATTCATCACCTATACGAGTTCATCCAATCTCTTTGGAAACATTTATTAAATTATGTCAAAAAGATAAACACGAGAGTGAGAGAGGGAAGAGAGAGAGAGCAAAAAACAATAAGATAAACAGCAAAAAAGGGAGCGAACTTGAGCAAAAATGTGCAGAGAGAGAAAAAGCTAAAGAAAGATAGACATTATAATAAAAAGGAGATAACATTTCTTACGTCTTACAACTGATTAAGGCAATTCTCTACAATCTTTACTGACTCAAGCCGACTTAAGCAATTATACGAGTTCGTCTAATCTCCCTTTGGAAATTCACTAAATTGTGCCAAAGAGATAGAGACGAGAGAGGGAGAGAGAGCGGGAGAGAAAGAGAGAGAGAGAATATGACAAACAGCAAAAAAAAAGGAGCGGCTGGAGAAAAAACGGAGAGAGAGAGAGAGAGAATAATAAAAAAAACATCAATAATCAGAGCTCCTCAAAAATTTTCTTGCGACTTCCAACTCATTAAAGCAGTTCTCTACTGACTCTCAAGTCGTACTTAAGCTTTCTTCAATTTCCACTTAAAACTCTCTTGCATATCATGAAAATCAGCAACAATACAAGTTCGTCAATCTCCCTTTGAAATTCACTAAATTGTGTCAAGAAACGAGGGGACTGCAGAGAAAGATGAGCGAAAAAGAGGGGAGGGAGAGAGAGAGACATTATACTAAAAAGGCTCAAAAGAGATAATCAGAGCTCCTCAAAAGCTTTCTTGCAATTTGTAACTAATTAAGGCAGTTTTCAACTGACTCTCAAGTCATACTAAAATCTTCCCCAAATTCAACAACTATTCGAGTTCACCCAATCTCCGTACGGAAATGAACGTCACTAAACTGCAAGAGACCACCAAAACAGTGAGAAATAGCATAAATCTGCATGAGGGAAGTCTAAACAGTAAAACGGAACGTAAAGGTCTTAAGTCCCACCTAAAATTTCCTCAAAGCTCCCTTAAATATTCCTTAAAACCGCCTTAACTAAAATCCAAACGAATTACTTAATAGGTGCATTTAATAAATGTAACAAACACTATAAAAGAATATTTATTGATGTTATGTTTTCGCTTTATTGGCAGCTTCTTTGACCCGTTTCACTTGCATCTCCTTTTGCTGCTGAACGACACGTTTAAACACATCATCATCACCACCATCTCGATCCTCATTCACGCCACCATCAAATGGCGCCTCCTCACCCTCCGAATCCGAACTGCTCCCCTCATTGGCCGGATGTCGCAGATAAATCTCCGACAATTCAGACCGTTTCAACGGATCATTCTCGCCCGGTATCAATTCAACTTTATCGATATCAACGATTTTACTACACGACGGCTGTTGTTGTTCTTTTCTAGCACGTATCTTCTCCCATTCGCTACGGTACTCAGTCTCGTAAATCGTTCGAGATTCATCAATCAATCTGTATAGATCGTCAAGACCATCACCAGTGGCGGCACTAACACCGCACACTTTCAACGTACGATAGAATTCATCCAATGTTAACGACATCGAGCGGGTCAGATTCGTGATGTAGCTCTCGTCGTTCTCCAAAGCTTGTTGGAACGTTTCGAAATCTTGCATCCAATCGATTGCGTACTGATGATCGACGATATCGATCTTGTTAAAAACTACAATTAATGGTAAACGTGTTTTATACAATATCGAGCAGGCGTACAACATGTTCGACATAAAAGTGGCCGGTGATGTGCTACGTACACAATCCACCACGTACAAAACAACCGTCGGTAGACTTGAAGCGAGCGTTTCAGTGATTATCGCACCCGATACGGACCATGTGAACACCTCAATCTGGCCGGGTGTATCCAATACGCACAAATCATTGCTAGCCTTCTCGATATAACCGATAACTTCCGGAAATTTCGTTGAGAATAGATTTAACGATGTAACAATAGCACCATTCGGTCCCAATCTGTACTGTTTCATAACCTCTTTATAATTCACGGTATCACGTATATCTGGAATATTCTACAATTATTACGGTATTTAAATGATAACAATTGAGAATTTACCAATATTGGCGAAGTACGGTAAACGGATACAAGCCGGATCCAAATTCACCACGTACGGTTTACGTTGCGCCGATGCGAGACGAGTCACCAATGAAGTCTTACCGGAACCCGCCATGCCCAATACAATTAGACTTGTGGGGCCTTTTCGTGTTGATTCTGCCATAATTACGCGAAAATTTCATCAATTTTCGGTACTTAATAATGTAATAACAAAACAAGAAATTTTGAGGTTATGTTTGGTTTTTAACAGCGCCATCACACGTCGAACACTTGAACGAACACTCGAACAACTCACACGAATGCTTATACGAGGATATATCAAAAAGTTCTACATTTTTTTTGGTAATTGTCGACATTTTCGTACAAAAATTTAATCAAATCATTTGAAAAAATCGACTTTTTATTAACGCTGATCCGTAATAATCGGATTTGTTTGAGTGATTTACGATTTTGAGAACCGATTAGGTGCCGTTGTTCCGACCATGTGATTGGTGCGAACAGTCGAACAGTGCACACGAACCTGTTCATAAGGGCCCAATACGCTACGGGGTGTTTATGAAAAGTCAATGCACGATAAGATTGCAATTAACCACTTAAGATAAGTAGAAATTCGTTTAGATACAAATATAAATAGCATGTTTATCAGTGAGTCATTATCGATTTGCTGTTAAAATTCAATAATGTTGCTATTTGATCTAACCTATTATCTAACACTTTTCTGTTTGCCATTTGTGATTTATTCATTGTTTCTGCGGACCAATCGGCAGCGGAGTATTTATACGAATCGAGGTAAGTCTTGTTTTGTTGCTTGATTGTTTTATAGATTATTATAAATTAGATTTTTTTTTTAGATTGGTTCTATTTGATTAAGTATTTCTATGCGAAAACAGCTGTTCAACGTTATCAGAACAGATACAGAGCCAGTTTGAAGCGGAAAAACGCTTTAAAAACGTTAGAAAATGTAAAAGAGATCTATTCTGATCAACATACGGATAGCCATTTTGTGTACGGTATCGATCAAAATGGCAACAGTTTATCATTACGATTGATAATACGCGCAACTCTAATTGCTGAGATTTATTTGAATTTACGGTTGGAAAATGGCGGTACTTTCACGTTACCAGGTGCGATTGTCTTTTGTTTTTCCTTCCATAATTATTTAATTAATTGGTGGGTTTCATTACAGATAGTAATGGTATAAGACTGTGTAGCATATCAAGTTGGCAATGGAAGGCTAAGGGTTTGCATTTAGAAATTCTGGAACCTTTCCGCCGGTTACGTTTAACTTTTAATCATCTGTTGAAGCAACAACAAAATGGCGGTCTCCACCATATTCAATTCAATTTTATGTAAGTCGTTCGTTTATTGTAAAGTGTCCCTGAAAATATCCCCTTAAGCTCACTTAAATCCCCGAAATTTGAAGACTATCACTCTAAAGTACTTCAAGAATATCCTTCTTCTTTATGGATCGCTTAAGTATCGCAAAAGGATCCTTGAAAACTGCCCCTATAAGTCGTCCTCAAATAACTTGAAAACAATTTCTCTCAACTACATCTAAAATACTTTAAATCACCTCTAAATTAGGCAACCCTTAAGCTGGCCTAAAAAACTTTTTAAAATGCTTCCTTAAGCTCCCTTAAACCTCTAAAAAATTTTTTCAGAATATCCACAACTCGCTTAAGACTGTTCCTAAAAGCCTTCCTTAATTCCCGATGTTTACGAACTACCTCTAGAATAGAACTGTTCTTAACGATTAGTCGAAACTGCCACTAAGCCTCACATCTCTAGTCTCAGAAACTCAAGAAACTGTTCTTAAGTATCCAATGGACCTCCCTTAAGTCTTCCTTAAGACTATCTTAATTCTATAAATGATCATTTTAAAGTAGTTTAGAATATCTTTCACTCGAAGTGGCCCTAAAAGCTTCAAATTTTAAGTCTTCCGTAAATCAGATTCGAGTTTTCCTTTGAATTTTTACCTTTGGAAGCAACCTGAAATATCTCCCTTGATATCCCTTAATTCTTAATTCTCCGTAAAATCTCTATACCTATATGCTTGTCGAACTTTCCGTGAGAATTACTGTTTAAGACTCTTCCTAAGAACTTCATAACTCTATACTTTTAAGAACTATCTCTAAAAGCTACTCCTGTAGAACACCCCTAAGAACTGTTCTCAACTATTACTTAAAACTACTCATATACCTTGAATCTCTAATTTTAAAAGGGCTATCCCAAAAATCAATCCTTAAGTACCCTTTAAATCTCCCTTAACTCTCCCTTAAGATTACCTCAACAAGAATGTCGCTCAATAATCCATGGATATTGTTTAGAAAACTACTCCCTAGAACTAGTACCAAAAAATGTTCCACTAAACTCGCTTAAATGTCTACCCCTTTAAGTTTTCCTTAAATCATCTTTACCTTTAAAATACTTAAAATCTTCTTGATACGCCTTAGTTCTCCTCTAAACTCCTTCATCCTTTAAACTAGCTTGAAAGCGTATTCTAAGAACCTTCCTTAATTCACTACATTTAAGCAAAGTTATTATGAAATATCGTCAAGATTTCAACAACTTCCTAAACTAGCCTTAAGTCTTAAATCTTAGTTTTTGAACCTGAAAACTCAACCCTTAAGTATCCCTGGAATCTCCCTCAAAACTAGTTCAACAAATATCGCCCACAATAATCCCAGGAACTGCTCTTAAAACCAGTCTCAGGCAAAAACTAGCCCTTAGAACTAAACACTCCTTAAATCTCCCTTAACTCAATTTGAATGCGTGTTTGTTTGATTTGCAGATGGACGGCCGGTAGTTCCCCGAAATTCTATCCACAAGATGTCGCTACTTATCCGCTCGTTGATGCTGTTGCTTCCGAACAATGGCGTGACGGTAACTGGCTATCACTACTGTACATCACCTAATTAACCACTTTAAATGCCTTAATCACTAATTACTAATTTGCTTAATAGCGGTGATGATCGTGGCTACACACAATTTGGCACCCTTTACGGTTTCATTAAGATCGACTCAAACGAACAGGAAATCTATTTGAATCTACCATCGACTCGATCGCGATTTTGGGGCACAGCTGAACGGTTTTCGTTGGAACGTTCGGTACATTTGCTGGTTGCCACCGCTAATGGGACACTGGTTGATTTGTGGATGAAATCGTTCAAAAATGGCTGTAGTCAGTAGGTTTCCCGCCTATTTTTTTTTGCAAGATTGAGGTTAATTCAAAATGGCGCCCAATTTTTTAGGTTAAATTACGGTTATGTTTTGGAACAAAATGGCGATCTTCTACCAATCGAATCGACGGATTTACGATTGAAATTTTTCGCACCTCATCGCCAATTACCGCGTGCGTTTACGATAAATATTGCAAGCAATCATCAAAATTTCAAAATTATCCATCATTTGAAAATTATCGAAAAATTCAAAGCGATCAATAATGAAGGAAATGGTTATAAATTGATAGATGTACCGACATTTTGTACATTAAACACACAAAATGGCCGTTCTTTATTGGAATTGTGGTACAATTATAGAGGTGATGGTGTGGAATTACCACAACCGTTAGTCAAAGAATTGGTGACGTCATCATTACCACTCGATGACGTCATCGAACTAACCAATCACAATGCAAAGATCGTTGATTTAACAGGCGGTAAAGGTAGCTCTCTGGCAATTCTAACCTCAATCGATTCGGATGCGGTAATTTGATACTTTTAAAATATTCAACTAAAATTTTAGATGGATACTCCGTTTCTCAGTTTCAGGTGCCTGAAGGTTTCGTTGTTACAGTTAACGCATTCCGCCGCCAATTCGATGAGAGTTTCAATATGAAAACGACCATAGCAATCTTGGATGAGATTTGTTGTAAACGTACACGTGGCGATTTAGAGAAAGCCTGCACAGAAACGGTGCGAATTGTTAAAAACGAGAAACTCTCCGCGGAAGTTGTACGGCAAATTCGGGCACAATTTGATAAGTTGACAGTAGATGGCGCTAGATGGGCGGTTCGGTCATCCGGTAAATCCCCGAAAATTTTGATTATTTCTAGATAAACTCACGCTGTTGTTTTTTGATATAGGAATCGGTGAAGATTCAGAGGATTTGTCGCAGGCTGGCCAAAATGAAACGTTTTTGGGCTGTTCAAGTTTTGATGATATAATTGAAGCGATTACAGCATGTTGGGCATCACTGTTCAAATATCAGAGCGTACAATACAGGTATTATGTAAATTTTGGACTATTTCGCTCTTTCCCTCAGCGTAGCAAAAATTTTTCTCTCCTCAGCTACAACTATAATCTACTCTGTTCGCTTTTTGGGAGCCTTTTGCGCACCCGAGTAGAGTAGCTGAGCCTTCTTCTGACGAAATCTGATCAATCTTTTGAGCTGTTTAGGTACCAGCATGGTTTACCGATTCGCGCCGAAATGGCTGTGGTCGTCCAGAAAATGGTGCCGGCCGATTGCGCAGGCGTACTCTTCACATGTCACCCCACCACTTGCGATCCAACACAAATCATCATTACCGCCAATTATGGATTAGGCGAGGTATATCCGATTTTTCGGAAAAAGAGTGTCGTATTTAGGCAAAATCCGTATTTGGGCCTCCTCCAGGCTCACTCTGAAGATTTGCCCTAAAGCCGACCGTGTGTAAAGCATGCCAAAAGAGTAATTTGTGCGATTTTAGAGCGTCGTCTCGGGCCAAAGTGATCCGGATACTATAATTGTGCGTCGCGGTTTCGATAAGAAATTAGCGGTAATTTCAAAAACGCCCGGCAAAAAGAATAAAATTATCAAAATGGCAGCTAATGGTGGTACTATTCAGCTGGTAACTGATCAAACAAGTAACTTGTGTCTAACCGATCAAGAAATCCTGAAATTGGCCAAAATTGGTGTTAAATTGGAAGAATTGTGTGGTAATTATCGTGACATAGAATGGGCGTACTATGAAAATCGTTTATATTTATTACAATCACGCCCAATTACAACTTTAAATCAATGGACCGACTACGAGTTGACACATGAATTTGATATTGCCACATTTAGTACTAATGCAATTTATACGGTTGCCAACACTGGTGAAGTATTACCAGGTGCACAGAGTACTCTATCAACGACAACAGTACTACCAATGATTGACAGAGCAATGCAACTGGTCGTCAATAAGGATTTGGAGATATTTCATTTTAAATGTTTGGCAATATTTCAACGATTCGTCTTCCTGGACGTTGTCGGGGTAAGAATGAAGGCGGGGATCCACAGACTACTTGGATCTTTCTGTCCTTCTGTCTATGTTTCTCTATCTTTCTGCCTGAGAGAGAGAGAGAGAGAGAGAGATAAATCTTTTTCTCTGAAGCTTTCTGTCTTTGTGCATCTCTCTCTCTCTTTCTCTGAGGCTTTCTGTCTTTTTGCATCTCTCTCTCTTTATCTGAGACTTTCTGTCTTTCTGCATCTCTTTCTTTCTCTTTCTCTGAGGCTTTCTGTCTTTCTGCATCTCTCTCTTCCTCTTTCTCTGAAGCTTTCTGTTTGTTCCTCTCCCTCTTAGAGACTTTCTTTCTATCTGTGCTCCCCTCTCTATTAAAGTCTTTCTTTCTGTTCGTCTCTCTCTCTCTCTCTCTGAGTCTTTCTTTCTGTCCTTGCCTGTCTCTCTATCTCTCTCTGCCTTTCTTTCTGTGTGTGCCCCCCCCCTCTCTCTCTCTCTCTCTCTGAGGCTTTCTATCTTTCTGCATCCCTCTTGAATCTTTTCTTTCTGTCTGTACCTCTTCCTCTTGGAGTCTTTCTTTCTATATGTACTCCTCCCTCTCTCTTGAAGTCTTTTTTCTGTCCGTGTCTCTTTCACTATTTCTCTCTCAGTCTTTTTTCTGTCCGTGTCTCTTTCGCTCTTTCTCTCTCAGTCTTTCTTTCTGTCTGTGCCTCTCTCTCTTGGAGTCTTTCTTTCTATCTGTACCCCTCCCTCTCTCTTGAACTCTTTTTTCTGACCGTCTCTGTCTCTCTCTCTCTTTCTCTCTGTCTCTGCCTCTCTCTCTTAAAGTCTTCCTTTCTATCTGTGCCTCTCCCTCTTGGAGTCTTTCTTTCTATCTATGCCTCTCTTTCTCTCTTTTGGAGTCTTTCTTTCTGTCTGTGCCTCTCTCTCTCTCTCTCTCTCTCTCTCTCTCTTGGACTCTTTCTTTCTTTGAGTCTTTGGGATAGTTGTTGGGGTCTATTGCAACTCACCACTTTCTTCCTTTGGTTATGTTTCCAACAACTGCCTTTTTCCCACCTCTTTCGCGATTTTCTATTCCCATCAAGTGGCTAAATATTAGTTCCATGCAGAGACTGGGTGAGCTCACCACTATATCTATTTTCCTAGGTGTATCTGCCCCTATATGTGTCTATAAATTCCATACGGAGGCTCGGCGAACCCAACAAATAGAAGAGATACAGTGAGGCATTGTGTCTGTCTACAATTACTACTTTTTGGGGTTCGTTGATTTATTGTTAATTTTGAAGAGGTCCGTAAAGCAAAAACTCCTCTTCTTCGCCAACTCTTACAGTTTTCTATCACTATCAAAGAGACTCGGTGAACACTGCAAAACTTAAAAAACCATATTTCACCCTCTTAATCCACTCGAATCATTCTCCCAAACATTTCCAATAGTGTTTCTGTTTTCACTCAATCACTATCAAATCGATACGGAGGCTCGGCGAACTTAACAAAGTTTTCGAAAAGTACCCACCACATTTTTTGCAACGAAGAGATGCAGTGAAGCTTCTTCGGTCAATATTTTTGCTCTTCACCGTTAGTCATTTTATTCTTTTTGTGTTGGTAGGCAATCCATAAAAATCCCCAACGTTCAGTGAATCTCTCATCGAAAATTCTGGATTTGACAATATTCGGCCATCCAATCATTAATGATGACATCAATCGTCTGTCAATAGAACGGTGGGGTATCAATAATAAGCGGACACTCATTGAAATGATACACCGTTTCAAATTGGCTTGGTACAATGAAAAAATGCTGAAATCAATGAAAAACGAAGCAAAACAATTCACTGTTGGTATCACTGAACGTGATACAATTGCGGAAATATACCATAAAATCGATACGGCCTTGAATCAAGCACAACAGATCTTAAAGTATCACGTGATAACTAGCGGCACATCCGCTTTGTATCAAGTTATAGCAATGAATGTGCTTGCAGAGCAAAATACTGGTAAGTCATTGCGTAGTAGAACAATTGCACATTGTTAAGTTGGTATTTCTAGATTTTAGTGTGGATCACTATAATGATATTGCGGCACTATTATCAACATGTGAGGATGTTGTATCGGCACAAATACCACAAATCTTGGAACGTATCGTTGGAATTTTACAACGAAATGGCAAATTACAGGAATTCTGTGAATTACAACCGGATGTAGTATTGGATTGGTTAGCGGAACAATGTCCGGAAGTTGAGCGAATCTTCCGGGATTTCCTCAACGAACACGGCCACCGTTGTATCGGCGAAGTACCAACATTACAAACAAGAAAATAACTAGAAATTAATTGTTGAAAATTTCCAGATGGATCTAATGAAACAAACTTGGTCAATGGATCCGGTACAAGTCATCAAAATAATTCAAGCAAATTCACGTATTGATTCTAACAAAATGAAGAAATCCATCAGATCAATTGATGATGTTATCAATGATTTAATAACACCGTCAAGTCAAATTACACGGAAATTATTGAGATTTTTGATGGTACGCAGTCGACGTGCTGTCGGTATACGTGAACAATCTAAATCGGTGGCTGTTTACGTTATCAATCAAATACGTACAGCTTATAATGATTTAAGTCGTAGAATGTGTTTAAGTGGTCTTATTCCAAGGTCAGAATTAATCTACCATCTGTCCCATTATGAAGTTGGATTGATCATCGAAAGAAGTCCAAAGAGTCCGTTGTTGATTAATAAGTAAGATTCTAACAGTTCTATGGAATGATGGAGATTATGTAGGGCACCAAGTGATCATTAATTGTTTACACGCAATTATAGAACGCCTTTCAAGCTATAATTGCACTTGATGCCCTACTATCTACATAGTCATTGTTATAAATTATCAGTCAAAATTTTTACTTAATAAGCATCAAATATTGGCGAGACTGATGTTTGGGGGGAAAACTGAGCATTTTCCAGAAAATCGGAAAAATCGTAGTTATTTTCCAGATCAATGCCTTTCAAGTTGTTTTTATATGCTAAAAATATTTAAACGAAGAAGTGATACAATCCTCGGGCATTTGATTCGAATAGGTTGATCAGTCAAATTAATTTGATGCCCTACATCATCAATATTTTAGTTGCAGAAAATTGGCTGTTTTTTGTAAGCGACTTTTCTGCAAACCGTTCGACAAACAGTTTGAAAGGTGTTGCATAAATTTTAGACAAAGTCTAAATTCACTTGATGTCCTACATAATAGATATTACAAACAAGCACAGACGGAATTTGGGTTTCGGAAATGACGAAAAAAATGTACAAAAAAGAGGTGAAATATACAAGATACATACAGTACAACAATCAGAATCGAAAGGATTGGGCGAGTCACACACACTTGATGCCCTACATAATCAAAAACGAGCTTGTTCGAATATTTTTAAGCGTTTTCTGGAAAATTAGCTTAAAACTGAAGTTTTTACAGCTATTTTTGTAACGGACTAGTGTGAAATACGGTCTACGAAAAGGGCTAAAAGCGAGTTGCAGCAGTGTTTTTGGAAAATATCTAGAAATTTTAAAAAAACAAATGAAATCGACAATAATCTTCACCAAAATTTGATTCCATCACTTTACAATAATCAGAAACAAACGGATCGGCCAAGTCACACTCACTTCATGCCCTACATAATCAGCATCAAGAATTTGAACTCGAATATTTTTAACCAAGCCTTCGAACCGCAACAAAACCGAAAAGAACCGATATCTTTTCGGGAACCGATATACGTTTTATTACTAATCGAATCGAAACCGAAAACCGGAACGAAAAAACAACGGTTCAAAGCCCTATGCTAAATCAGTACACACTGCATTTAGGAGGGCTTCGAACCGGAACTGCATCGAAAACCCGATATTCTTTCCGGAACGAAAACCGGAACCGAACCGATATCCGTTTTACAAAATCGAAGACTGGAACCAAAAAAGAACGGTTCGAAGCACTGTTTTTAACAATTTTCTAGAAAATTAACTCAAAACTGACGCTTTTCCAGCTATTTTTTGTAAGCAACTGATGTGAAAAACGGTCTACAAAAAGGGCTAAAAACGTGTTGCATCAATGTTTTTGGCAAATGTTTGAAAAAACAAATGAAATCGAGAACAACAATCTTCACAATCAGAACAAAGGGATCGGACGTGTCACTTAATGCCCTACATAATCAATATTATTTACAAAAACATCGAATATTTTTAACCACGGCTTCGAAACGTAACTGAACCGAAAACCGAAAAAAATCGATACCTGTTTCGGAACCGAATACGTTTTACTAATTGAACCGAAACCGTAAACCGGAACAAAAAAAATAAAGGATCAAAGCCCTATGTAAAATAATACTGCATTCAGGAGAGCTTCGAACTGGAACTGAACCGAAAACGAAAAACGTATATTGATTCTTGAATCAAAACCGAAAATCGAAACAAAAAAATAAGGGTTCGAAGCCCTGTTTTTTTTTAACAGTTTTCCAGAGAATTAGCTTAAATTGCACACTTTTCCAACTGATTTTGTGGGCAACTGTAGTGGAAAACAGACCACAAAAACAACTTTGAACGCGTTCCATCAATTTTAGGCTTTTTTTTCTCGTTCGGAGAACGACTGAAAGGATTGAAAGAAGAAATCAAATTTATAAGAATCCGCATTAATTTGCTATGGCGACTTACAATAATTTTAAACGGATTAGGCGAGATAAATTCACTTGATGTCCCACATAACCAACATTCTAAATGAACACAGTAATTCTCCAACCAGAGCTTCAAACTGGAACTGAACAGAAAACCGAAAACCGGATCCGAACCAATATACGTTTCACTAATTGAACCGAAACCGAAGAGCGGAATGAACAAAATAACGGTTCGAAGCCCTGCTTACAACTTTCCAGGAAATTCGCTCACAAGGACAGCTTTGAAAGTATGAAAACAATTTTAAGCAATTTTTTTCGTTAACATAAAAAATACTGAAAAAAGGAAACTTTACAAAAGTTAAAAACAAACCGAAGAAGGCAAATACACTTGATGCCCTACATAATCAACATTCCAAACAAACATAGCAAGAATTTGAACCCTTCAATATTGTTTTTCAGGAAATTTGTTTATAAAAACAACTTGAAAAGCCAACTTTATTACAGTCGCTTTTTCAGCTATTTTTGTGAGCGACTGGTGTAAAAAAATTGTCTTCAAAACGGGCTAAAAACGTGTTGCATCAATATTTTTGGAAAATATCTAGAAATGTTCAAAGAACAAATGAAATCCAAAACAATAATCTTCAAAAATTTGATTCGATAGCTTTACAACAAATCGAACCGAAACCGAAAACCGGAACGAACAAATAACGGTTCAAAGGCCTAGTATAAGATAGCGCATAGTGCATTTAGAAGGGCTTCGAACCGGAACTGAACCGAAAACGAAAAACCAATATTGTTTCTGGATCAAAAACCGAAACCGAAACGAAAAAATAACAGTTCGAAGCCGTGTTTCTAATAGTTTTACAGAAAAGTAGCTTAAAAGTAACACTATTGCCAGCTGGTTTTGTGAGCAGATGTTGTGGCAAACAGTCTATAAACACAACTTTGAACGCGCTGCATTTATTTTACTCACTTTTTTCGGTTTGGAAAACGACTTTACTTTATTATAAAAGATTGGGCAAGATCAATTTACTTGATGTCCTACATAATCAACTTTCTAAATGAACACAGTAATTTTTCAGTAAGCTGGCTTACAACCAGGGCTTCAACGGAATTGAACCGAAAACAAAACCAAAGAAAAACCCATATCTTTGTGTTTTACTAATCGAACCGAAACCGAAAACCTTAACGAAAGAATAACGGTTCGAAGCGCTGCTTACAACGGTCCCCTTTGCTTTTGTAGCTTAAAAGGTTTTGTTTTCCAGAAAATTCGCTTAGAAGAATAGCTTTGAGAGTGTGAAAACAATTTTAAGCAATTTATCTTAATTTATACTGAAAAAAAGAAACACTACAAAAATTAGAAGACAAATACACTTGATGCCCTACATAATCAACATTTCAGATAAACCAGCCGGAATTTAAACCCTTTAATGCGATTTTGAAAAACCAACTTCATTACTCGCACTTGATGCCCTACCTTCAACTTATTTCTATCGTTGTTTTCTTTGACAGAGCTGTACGCCGCCAACGCCTCCACCACCAATGGAACGCCCAGAAATTCCCAGAATTAACCTACGGCATACCCAGTAGTACCAACAACATCGACACACACCTACCACAACAAATCGATGGGCTACAATGTAAAGGTACACCGGTATGTTCGGGTACGGTTGAAGCACGTGCCTGCGTCATTACAACACTCGATCAAATCGCACAATTGAAACACGGCGATATTCTAATCACCTATTGCACCGATATCGGTTGGTCCCCATATTTCCCACTACTCACCGGTATAATCACCGAACTAGGCGGTCTGGTGTCGCATGGAGCAGTGATAGCACGCGAATACGGCCTGCCGTGTATCGTTGGTGTACAACAAGTAACGCAATTATTTCGCACCGGTGATTATGTGCGTTTATGCGGTAAAACTGGTAGTGTACAATTATTATCGAGAAACAATACAAATTAGTTATTTTTTAAAAATAAATTGAATATAATGTAAAATATTGGATTTATAATTGGAAGACTTAAACTAATTCGAGCACTTAATTTAAGTAATTTTGTAGTGAATAAAAAAGTTGAGTATCACAAAAATTAAGTAATTTTGGTCCATGATGCGCGCTGAGTTTTTTTTTAAACCATTAAAGGTTCATGTACGTCGCGTTTACTCACATCGAAACGTTCATCGTCTGTATCGTGATTTAATAGCAATTGGCGGCGGTTTTTGTTGCGTCCCAGGAACCTACAAAAAAAAAACGTTTTATTTAAATTGTGATAACATATCAAAATCAATCAATTGATAAGAAAATAATCGACTACTGATAACGATTCGTATATAAAGAGTTAGAACGAATTGACTAGCCTACAAACTGTATTTGGTTGTTAATCGAGTTTTGTTAGAAATTTGTGAGATTATTTCGGTTATTGTTTTAATAATAATAATAATAATAATAATAAATCAAGCAACAGGAAAGGTTTGATTAGAAATCAATTTGTTGTGTATTTTGTTTTTGTTTTTTTTTTAATAAAGTGTTATTTCGGCGGTGTGTTATTAACAAAAAATTTTTAACCCTCACAACTCAAAAAACCAATAAACTTACATAGAAATCTATACCCAAAAACCTCTCACCACCATTTTACTAAATTTTTATGAAATTATATGTGTTATGATGCATTAGAATTTCTCGTATACCTTGATAATGCCGGTGGATTATTGTAATCTTCTAAATCATCAACACCACGATGTACAGAGATATTATCTAATAATTGTGTTTGATTATGTTTATATTGTAGATAATCAACAGTTTGTAAATCGTTCATTGTTGGTTTCTTCCATAATTTTAATAATAAACTTGAACCAACAACAGATACACTACTTAATGCCATTGCAGCACTTGCCATCCATGGTGCTAACATAAAACCAATCATACTGAATACACCGGCGGCTAGAGGAATACCTGAGAAAACAATAAAGCTAGTTATGTAGGGCATCAATAGTAATTAATGTATCAAGGGCGTTATGAGGCAAATAACGCCTCATGAGTTTATGCCATAAGTAGAAGAAGCAATTTAACTTTATTTTTGTATTTTTTTTAAATTTTTCTTTGAGATCTGAAAGACTGAGGTTATAATCACATTTTTAATGAGTGCAAAAAAGGTTGTTTATCATAGCAACGGGTCTTAACAGCGGGCTATTAATTTTTATAACGCCATCGCAACGTCATAATGGCCGTCGTCAAATAAACAATTAATGCAACCGTTTTGATATCTATTAATGATTCAATAATACATACGTATGACATAATAAAAATAAGCATCAAAATGTTGATATCTGGAGTTTAAAAACGTAATTATGTAGGGCATCAAGTAATGATTAATCATAAAAATTAAAGTTCTTACGAATTTAATCGGTTTGAATTGATCAATTAAAAGAAGCCTTTAAAAAAATGGAGTGATTAAACATCAAATTCTCATCGTTTCTGCTTACAATAGCACATATGTAGGGCATAAAGAACTGATAAATTAGAAACATTAATCAGTTG
The DNA here is from genome assembly GCA_021725515.1 of Epicauta chinensis. NCBI lineage: Eukaryota > Metazoa > Arthropoda > Insecta > Coleoptera > Meloidae > Epicauta > Epicauta chinensis. Next base: position 81,583 of record JAEDXX010000234.1, read on the forward strand.
TTGACCAAAAACCATTCTGCTCGGTGCAAATACAGCTTATTAATTTCTTGAAAACACCAAAAATATTCGATAAAATTAAAGCAGAAATTCTATGATATGTTCTTTCATTTAATGTAGGACATCATGTCGTCATGAATTATCAAATTTCATTACTTATTAATGACAAAAATGTTATAAAAAAAATAGAGTGATTAAGCATCCAATTCTAGTCATTTTCTGTAGGTCTTTAAAATAGACATTGAAAAGCTGAGAGAAAAGCTTTGCAATTATGTAGGGCATCAATTCAAGAGAATTATCCGTTTCTGAGTTTATCAAATATGAGAAAGTTTACTTGAAATTCATGTAACACAATGGAAATTATTTTTGGAAACGATTTTTGAAGTGAAACTTCTTTAGGCGCACGTGGGTAGTATTTTTTTTTCAAAGCGTGACGAAAATGCGGGATGCCGTGAGGGAAAACCCTTCCCCACAAACAGACCGCTTAGAGGGAATAGTGGGGGCGTTGCCATAGAGTCGCTTCTACTCTCTCTATCAAATTTTCCGGCCCGATTTATAATTTTTGTATTTATAATAGTAATTAATTAATGTATCAAGGGCGTTATTTGTCTCATAACGCCCGTGGTGTATTCATGAGGTTATGCCATAAATAAAAGAAGCAATTTAATTAATTAATTAAAGGCGTTAAATTATATATGACTATTGTATTGAGATAAGTGAAATGCAGAAAAGGACAACTGCAGAAAAAATCGAGCCTTCAGGCAACGACAGAAAGAAAATAATTCATTAAATGAATCCCACATAACCATATGACATATGACCATATCCTAATCCTAAAAATGAACTTCATCTCTAACCTAAGAAGTTTCACTTCTAAAGCGCGGCGTTCCACGCACTTTCAATTTTTTTTCTTGTTGGAAAACGGCTTACAAACTATATATGCAGAGCATAAAAGAGTTCCAATTCTTGGTGTATTTGTTTATAGTATTAATTATGTAGGGCATCAAGTGAATGTTACTCATCTAATCCGTTTGTTTCTAATTACTGTAATGTAATGTAAGGAGGACAATTGATAAGGATTATTCATTTATATTTTCGCTTTTTGGGTATTTCCAATTGTTTTCAAGCAAATTTACTTGAAATTCAAGCAACGCCTTCAAAGTTCTTTTTATAGGAGAATATTCTGGGTAAACAGCTTCAAAAAGTGCAAAAGGGCGTCAATTTTTAACCAATTCTTTGGAGAGCGACTGAAAAAAAATTGAATCTGCATGGAACGCCGCGCGTTAGAAGTGAAAGTTCTTAGGTTAGAGACGAAGTTCATTTTTTGATTGGTTTATTTTCTTTCTGTCGTTGCCTGAAGTCTCCATTTTTTTGTGCAGTTGTCTTTTTCTGCATTTCACTCATCTTAAAACATAACTAATTTTTGACGTCTAAAAATGTTTAATCTGGGCCAAGCATTACTGTTATTATTAACGTTTTAAATGTCAAAATTAATGACTTTTTGAATATAAAATATTAAAGGCTGTCCTACACCAACTGACAATTAGATGTCCTTTTTTGAACGCATTAATTAAATTATAAATACAAAAATCATAAATCGCGGTAGGCCTGGAAATTTTAGTTTCATTCCAGAGATTAGTGACACCTACTTTAGACCCTAGTATTTATTTTACACAGTTGGTAGAACACAGGGTATAAGCGACGCTATGGTAACGCTCCCACTCTTCCCTCTCAGCTGTCTATTAGAGGGGAAGTGTTTCCCCTCACGGTAAACCGCATTTTCGTCACGCTTTGAAAAAAATTTACTACCCATGCGCACCTAAAGAAGTTTGACACAAAAACACGAAGCAGTCCAAGAGTATTTCTTCAGATATTGATTATGTGGGGCATCAAGTGAATCTGTCTGACCCAATCAGTTTCTAATTATTGTAAAGCCACAGTATCAAACGGATAACGATTATTGTCGGATGTTTTTGTATTTATTCTTTAATTATTTTTGGTTACCTAAGAGAAACTTTGATTAAAGTTGATCTGGAGACCTTCAAACTATGTTCGTTAGCTATTTCTCCCCAAAAATCTGCTTACAAGTGTCTTTTAAAAGGCATTCAGAAAAGTCTATTTTCTGAAAAACGCCTGAAAACATCCAAAAAAGCGCAATAGTCAGGCCAGGCGCTAAGATATAAGGCACCCGCCTGTAAAACTGACATAGGCGCTCTTCAGATTATTTTTTTAATTAAATTTAATCTTCAACGCTCATTTTTGCGCCCGTCTGCAGTGCACCCCTTGCAGGCCCGTTATCGCCGGCCCTGGCAATAGTATTCAAATTCTTACTATGTTCGTTTAGAATGTCGAAAATGTGGGGCATCAAGTCGCTTATTATTTTACACTTTATCTTTTTTTGAGTAAATCTGGCCGTTTCCGCAAAAATACTTAAAATTAATGTAATACTTTTCAAACAAACAGATTACAACTTGAAAGGCGTTTGCTGAAAAAAGACTGAAAATTAACAGAGTCAAAAATGCTATTTTAGCCAATATTTTGGAAAAACTAAACAATTTGCCCCGAAACAACGTAACAATATTGACTGTGTGGGGCATCAAGCTTATTCATATTAATGAAAGTACTTCTGATTAATTTCTAATTGAAATAAGAGCTTGGTGCCCTACATTGCTTCTTAAAATTTAGATATAGAAAAAAACGAAAAATTATTTACCTAATAGATTATAAATACTGGCAAAGATAAAATTCAAACGTATCCGTTTAACAGTTTTCCTTGATAAATCCAAACATGCCACAACATCCAACAGATCATTACGCATAAGTACAACATGTGCAGCCTCAACAGCAACATCAGTACCTGAAGCTATTGCCATACCAACATCAGCTTGTGCTAAAGCAGGTGAATCATTAACACCATCACCAACAACAGCCACACGTAATCCACGACTTTGTAATCTATTTTAACAAATAAACCAAACAAAATGATCAAGAATTTTATAGTTTAAGAACGAAATTACTTTTGAACTCTTGCAACTTTATGCGATGGTAATACTTCAGCATACACTTTTGTTATACCAACTTGTTTAGCAATACTGGCAGCCGTATGTCGATTATCACCAGTTAATAAGATAACATCAAGACCCATCTTTTTTAATGTGTAAACAGCTAAATGAGCCTCCGGTTTAATCATATCAGCAACACTCAACATTGCTACAATATTCTCTACAACAAAAGCGAACAATTCAAATTAATCGTACCACTATTGGTTGAATTTATTCTAATAGAAAGCGGGAAATTTAAAAATTGAATACTAACGATTAATTGCACATAATACAGCAGAACGGCCTAATTCTTCTTCGGTGATCATTTTACGATCTAAATCGTTTGGTATTGTTAAGCCATTACGACTCATCCATTCACGATTACCAATTATTATATCGTAATTGTAATTATTATCACCGATTTCATTATTATCCATGCCGATTAATTGCCCTAAACGTAAATTTTGGGAATGTGTTATTTCAACGTCCACACCTTCCACTGAAAAAAAAAACAAAAAAAAATGTAGTAAATGAAATAGAAAATTACTGATTGAACAAAGTTGGCGTAGATTCTGTGGAATATTCGATCTTTGTCTAACTTGGTGCAATTTCTATTGCTCTCTGTTGCACTTGTTTGAAATTTCATTAACTGTTGTGTTAATTTTTTGGAAAATTTTAAAGATGTCTGTGGAAGATTATTCGATCTTTGTCTTACTCATGTGTATTCGTATTTGTTGTTAAATTTAAAAATTAAAAACCAAAATTAACTTTTTTAATTCTGTGGAATATCTTCCATCTTTTTCTATCTTATCCTGATTTAATTTAAAATTTCACGATATTAATTCTGTGGAATATAAGTCGTTCTTTATCCCGTTTATATGATATTCTATTATCTATTGATCTATTTTATTTTAATAGAATACAAATCCATCTTTGTCTCACTCATTGAAAATACTATTTGTCTATCTGAAAACCAGACATTTCGAAAATTGTATAATTTTTAATTCTGTGCAATATCATTCTATCTTTTTCTAACTTAATATGTATTTGTCTATTACAGATACGTTTTCCCTCCGATACTCTCTATTTAGAAACTAAAAATCTCATAATGGTATAATTTTTAATTCTATGAAATCTCATCCCATCTTTTTCTACCCTATTCAGATTGGTATTTGTGTATTAGAGACACAAAATTCTTTCTTTATCTCGCTTATGTGACGTTTTATCTGTTGATTTATTCATAAACTTGGATTTCTATTTTATTTCAACAGAATATCGTTCGATCTTCGTCCAACTCATTAAAACTTCCGTTTATCAATCGGGAAACTAAAAATTTTGAAAATCGTAATTTTTAATTCAATGGAATATCATTGTATCCTTTTCTAACTTATTCATCTTAATATTTGGCATCGAATCCGACAATACGTCTTTCTCTAACTGTATCTACAATAGAACTAAAAATCGTCTAGATAAACATGTGCAATCTTTAATTCTATGGAATATAAATCCTTCTTTGTCTCCCTTATGTAATGTTTTATCTATTTATCTACTTGTAAACTTCTTTATTAGGCTATCATTCGATCTTAGTCACAATCATTCAAAATTCTATTTGTCTATCTAGAAATTAAAAATCTTGAAAGTGTGATAATTTTTAATTCTGTGGAATATTATACGATCTTTTTCTAGTTTATCTAGGTTCGTATGTGCTTTTAGATTGGAAGATAAGTTTTCCCCCTACGCTATCCTTTTGAAGATCGAAAACTTTACGTATGGTTATATAGAATCTTCAATTCTAAAGAATATAAGTCTTTCTTTCTCTCACTCATACGATATTTTGGATTTATATTTTATTTTAATAATACATAATTCGATCTCTGTCTTGCTTATTGAAAATCACATTTCTTTGCTTGTGAACTAAAAATCTTGAAAGTAGTGTAATTTTGAATAATATAGAACAACATTCGATCTTTGTCTTACTCATGTTGATTCGTATTTTATTTCTGTGGAATATCATGCGATCTTTTTCTAATTTATTCTAATTCATATGTTCATATTAGACATACGTTTTCTCATCTATATGAACATTAAAAATTTTGTCCTTCTTTGTTTTGCTCATGAAATGTTTTATCAATTAATCTTTACCATAAGTTTCTGTATCATGCGATCTTTATCACTCTCATTCAAAATTCTCTTTAAAAAGGGCGATAATTTTTAATTCTATGGAATATCATACGATCTTCTTCTAGATTCGCATTTTCACCCGATGCTATCTCTCTCTGAACACCAAAAATTTTGGGCATACTCTTATAGCATCTTTAATTGTATAGAATATGCCGTTCTTTGTCACACTCATACATTTAAACTACTCATAAATTTTACTTTATATTTGATTTTAATAGATCACTCGATCTTTATCCTACTCATTTAAAATTCTTCAAAATGATATAATTTTTAATTCTATGGATGAAAAGTAGATAGTATTTCACTAACACCATCTTTTATCTGTTTATCTACTTCTTTATTAACATATAATTCGATCTTTGTCACACTCATTGAAAAATTTCAATTATCGACCTGAAACTTGGACGCGATAATCTGAAATCTTTAATTCTATGGAATATCATCGATCTCTCTCTAACTTAAAAAGTTACTAGATTTGACAGTCTTATCATTAAACAAAGTACGTAAATCACCAAAAATATCATTAGACTCAATTATACCAATTAAAAATATAGTAACCAATTGTTCCGCGAATATACCTTTTAAAGACGCTCTATTATTAGATATAGTGGATTCAGGTATCAAAGGGTTACTAGATTTGAAAGACAATCACCAGAAATATCAGTAGATTCAAGTGTACCAACCGAAATCTAGTAATCTTTTGATCCGTGAATATGCTATAACCCTCAACCACCGCCTGCTATGATTGTTTGACAACAAATAGAATCTAAGCGCCAACTCTGTTAATCAATTGAATTACTTACATTGAAAATTACCAGAATTCCCATTACTCGTCACTGCACCATTAAATTCTCTCAATTTTGGATTATTATTCATCAAATTAATTAAATGTTGTATATTATTAATTGTACATTTCATACCACAACCGGGTACCGTTTGAAAATTAAAACAATTAAAACCCACCAAATCAGCATTGACTAGATTCTGTATATATTTAATAATAGCTGAACCTATTGGATGTTCAGAATTCGTTTCAGCACAACCAATCAACAATAAAATCTTCATTAAATGCAAATAATCAATATTCAACCATAATTTAACAACTTCCATTATACCTTTAGTAATCGTACCAGTTTTATCAAACATTATACAATTAATCTTATGGGCATTCTCTAATGGTTCAGCACCTTTTATTAAAATACCATTCAAAGCACCAATCCCGGTACCCACCATTACAGCTGTTGGTGTTGCCAAACCCAATGCACACGGACACGCTATCGATAATACACTCAATGTACAACGAAATGTAAATTGTAATAAAACTTCTAAATTTGTAAAACCGTGCCGTTCATAATCACGTACCGGTAACAGATCGATATCAATCAATCCAATTATCAACCATGTTAAAAATGTTAATAACGATATAATAATAATGATTGGTACGAAATAGGATGCTATACGATCGGCTAATTTCTGTATTGGTGCTTTTGAGATTTGTGCCTCTTCAACTAATTTAACAATTTGTGATAATGTCGTCTTATCACCAGTATGTGTAGCTTCAATTATCAATAAACCATTTTGATTGATCGAACCACCGATTACTTGATTACCGATTTTTTTTATAACAGGCATTGATTCACCTGTTATCAGACTTTCATCACACATTGATTGTCCTTTAATTACACGACCATCAACCGGTATTTTACTACCAGGTATCACTTTTAATAGATCACCACGTTGGACTAAATCGATATTAATCGTATTTTCACTAATAATCTCATTAGTTTCATTCATTTTAATTAATACAGCATCATTCGGTTTTAATGATAGTAATTTCGTTAAGGCTTCACTAGTTTTACCTTTTGCTATATGTTCCAACCAACGACCTAAACTGATAAATACCAATAACATTGGTGGTGTATCGAAGAATGTTTGTGGTGATGTTTTCTGTTGTAGTATCATTGCTGCAATTACCACACAACAACTGTAAATGTACGAAATCGAAGTTGCCATTGCTATTAAAACATCCATATTTGTGGTGTGATGTTTTAATGCTTTATAAGCTTGTACGAAGAAATAACGACCACCAAATATCAATACAGGTGTTGATAATATCCACATTATTAAATTCTCTAATGATAGACCTGGCAATACACAACACATATTCTCATGATGATTGGGATCTTTTGACATTTCTATCATAAAATATAGCATTATTATCATACATGGACCGCCGAATGTTAACGAGAATAGAAATGAACGTTTCCAACGTTTAATCTCTTCGATTTGTTGTAAATAATTATTATTAATCGGGTTATTACGATTATAGATTTGTGCTTGAAAACCTAAATTTTCAATTTGATCGATAATATCACGTGGACCTATACGATCGTTATTATATAAAATTTTACCACGTTTTGTTGTTAATGCTATTTTCACATCAATAATACCGTTTAATTTCTTTAGATTCGTTTCAATTTTATAAACACAACTCGAACATGTCATTCCGGTGATTTCTAAATCTAAAATTGATTCATCTTTCTGTTGATTATCATTGTATTCTTTTAGTACTGTTGTTGGAAATCCTAGATCTGTTATCGATAAGGCTATATCGATTGATTTGATTATTGTTGGATTATAATAGATATCAGCATAACCACCTAATAGTGATATAAAGATTTTCTTACAACCATTTAATTTGTTGACGTGTTTTTCTATAGCAGCAATACATGAACTACATGTCATACCTTTGATTTGTAATTGGCATTTTTCGAGCATTTCATTATCATGTTTATTGATTAGATCATCTGGTAATGTTACGATTGTTGATTTATCACCTAAAACAAAATTCGCGCTCAAAACTCGATCGGTAATGCAGTTTGTTATTAGTTTTAAAATCAATTGTTGATAATATTTAAAGAAATTTTGAAATTTTTTTTCACGAAAATAATGAAATTTTTATAAATGTGATTAGTTGGTGATTTTCGAATTTTATAAATTTAAATTTGATTAGAACGCAATCAATAATGCAGTTTCCTACGATGATTTGAGTGAAATACCGATAATATAGATTAATACCAACTGTAATTTGTCGATAATGCAGATTTATACTAGTTAATTAAATGGAGAGAAAATTTTGATAAATCGGAGTTAGTCATTAACAAACCACCAAAACTTTTATGGAATCGGTCGGTAATGAAATTCTAAAAAAAAATTGAAACTGCCTGGAACGCCACGCGTTAGAAGTGAAACTTCTTAGATTAGAGATGAAGTTCATTTTTTTATTGGTTTATTTTCTTTCTGTCGTTGTTTGACGGCTCGTTTTTGTTCTATAGTTGTTTTTTTTCGGCATTTCGCTTAATACAAAAATCATAAATCGCGGTAAGCCTTGATATTTTACTTTCGTTCCAGAGGGCGCTGTATATCGATCAATGACACCAACTTTAGACCCTAGTGTTTATTTTATACAGTTGGCAGAACTGACAGAGTATAAGCGACGCTATGGAAACGCTCCCACTTTTCCCTCTCAACTGTCTGTTCGTGGGAGAAGTTTTTCCCTCACCGCATTTTCGTAACGCTTTGAAAAATATTTACTAGCCAAACGCGGCTAAAGAAATTTCACTTTAAAAATATTAAAATTCTTATAACTAATAGTGTTAGTTGGAGAATTTCGAATATTATAAATGTAAATTTGAATCGAATACAATTGGTGATGCAGTTTCCTACAATCGTTTGGGTGAAATACTGGTAATGTAGATTAATACCAACTGTAAAATATTGTTATAAATGTGAATTTTTTAGTATAGTTTAGCGTAAAACAATTTAAATTTGTTGAAAATAGGGAAATTTGTTAAAATATTGATCGAAACTTGGCAATTTAAACAATAAAAAAAAGGTCGATAATGCAGACTTCTACTAATTGAACAAATGTAAAAAAAACACAAATATTTCGAGTTAAATTGATTGAAAAACTGACAAAACTCTGGTGAAATCGGTCAGTAATGTAATCTATTATATATATAAAAATGGTGTAAAAAATGTATAGTAATTCATAAAATGAGAACGGCTGGGCCGATTTCTGTAAAATTTTTTGTCAGTTGTTCGTATTTTCGAGGAGAAGGTTTTTACGGAAGAAAATTTATAAAATCCCTCCGGAAAAGTCGGAAAATTGGAAAAATCGAAAGTTTTCATTCAAAATCCGAGTTGACTTAGACTTTGCGCAATCTGACAGGTGTCATTTTGGCATTGTAATTTTTTACAGTAAATGTGCTATTTTTCTTGCTGCGAGTTTTGTGTATTGTTAAACTGATTCCGGATAGTCGTAAATTACGCATTCACGTAAAATTGGGGCGAGGCAAAGTTCGCCGGGTCCGCTAGTTTTTTATAATTTTTAAAGATAAAAAGATTCTAAAGAAAATGCTGAAATTCTTATAAATGGATGTTAGCTGGAGAATTTCGAATTTGAAAAATTTAAATTTGCATAGAACACAATCGGTAATGCAGTTTCTATAATCCTTTGGGTGAATTACCGGTAATGTAAATAAATACCAACTGTAAAACATTGTTACAAATGTGAATTTTGCAACACAGCTTAATATAAAATAATTCTAATTTGCTGAAAATAGAGATATTTGTTAATATATTGATCGAAAATTGGCAATTTGAACAACAAAAACACGGACGTTAATATGATTAGCTGAACAATGAAGTACATAAAGTACAGTCGGTTTTATCAATTCCGAATTGCAAATTCTACCTCAAAAATCGGAAAGTTGTCGCAAAAACAAGTGAATCTAATTAAAATAAATGAATTATTTAAAAAAAAAACAAAGTCGGCATTGTATACTCAACCGGCAATGTTAATTTATTGTCAATTTCTAAGCGGCACTTTTCATAATATTTAAGGAAAATTTAACAAAATTCTGAAGAAAATGCCACTAAATAAAGAACAGCATCATAGCGACATAGGCCAAACAAAGACCGAACAAGGAATTTGACAAATGAGTTAAACCACTAGAATTGTAGTGGAATTATATAGTATATTCACGGACAAAAGGGTTACTAGATTTCAGTTGGTACGCTTGAATCTGCTGATTTTTTTTTGTTTACATATGTATCTTTCCTATTATACTGGGATTAGGTACTTCGTTTAACGACAAGTTTGTCAAATCTAGTAACCCTTTGGTCCCTGCATCCACTATAGTAGAATTTTTACGACTAACTTAAGAGTCCGCTCATCCAGTATTTTCGAATGAGGCTTCTTGTAGAAGAATAAAACAATATTTACAATATTTACAGTACAACAAATGAAAAAAAGTCTCCCGAACGGTTGATAAGTCACTTTGAATATTTTTCAGATATGGAATTATCTGGATATTAATGAATTTCTTATGGAAATAGCGGAATTTCTTGGAATTAGTGGAGCGTTTGAAAATAGTGGAATTTGTTGGAATTAGTAAATATTTTATGGAATTGGTGGCATTTTTTGGAACTTCTGTTGAAACAGTGGAACTTTTGTAACACACAAAAATGATCAATAACAATTAAACGTGGAAAAAAAATTGAAAGTGCGTGGAACGCCGGGCGTTAGAAGTGAAACGTCTGAGGTTAGAGAGGAAGTTCTTTTTTTATTGGTTTATTATCTTTCTGTTGTTGCCTGGAGGCTCGATTTTTTTCTGCGGTTGTCTTTTTCTGCATTTCATATATAATTTAACGCCATTAATTAATCATTTTAGTTGCTAAGTCGCGCTAGACATGAAATTTTAATTTAGTTCAGAGGGCGCTGTACAGTCGGTTGCAGATAAAAGTAACCGAGTGTTGAAACAAATATTTGATATTTTTTAGCTTGTGGGACTTGCTAACTTAGGATATAGGCCGGAGATTTATGATAGGTCCAACATAGGCAACTTTCCCCTATTTTCGGAGAATTGTCGGTGTTTAAAAAGCCAAATACACACAGCTACAAAATTGTCGGTTACTTTTATCTGCAAGCTCAATGATATCAAGTTAAGACCCTAGTGTCTATTTTACACAGTTGGCAGAACTGACACAGAGAGAGAATAGAAGCGATGCTATGGCAACGCCCGTACTCTTCCCTCTTAGCTGTCTGTTAGCGGGGAAGAGTTTTCCCCTCATGGAGTCACGCATTTTCGTTACGCTTCCGAACAAATTTACTACCCTACCGCGCCTAAAGAAGTTTCACTTCAAAAAAAAATTAAGTTTGCGCGATTCGCTATACACAACGTAAAACTGAGTCACCTTATATTTAGAATATACCAAAGAGTTATACCTAAGAATTAATCAATTATGATTTTTGTTAAATATGGAATTATTTGGGTATTATTGGAATTTCTATGGAAATAGCGGAATTTCTTGGAATTAGTGGATTTTTTTGGGAAATTGTGCAACTTTTGCAATTATTTCTAAGTCAATCTCATATAAAATGTGACGCAATATTTACCATATAGCAAATAAGAGAGTATTCATTTCAAAAATACTTAAAGAAACACAGAGTTTTGCAATTTTCGTAAAAATAATCGACTAAGTTACCAGATCTTTTATGAAAATAGTGGAATTTATTGGAATTGCTAAATATTTTATGGAATTAGTGGAATTTTTTGAAACTCTACAAAAATAGTGCACATTTTTTGACTGACAAAACTGAGAAGTAACAATTAAACAGAAAAAAAAACAAAATTTGCAAACGCCTTCTTATATTTAGAATATACCAAATAAGTAGCCCGAAGAATTAGTCAATTGGGGTATTACTGAAATTTCTATGGAATTAGTGGAATTTCTATACAAATTGTGGAATTTTATAACCCCAATTTTCGCAAACGCCCCTGAGACTAATGATCTATTTCAAGTTCGACTACTTGTATAAAATATAATAAATAATAGAGTCGGAATTATCTGAAAATAGTGGAATTTTTTAGGATTTTTATGGAATTACTGGAATTTTTTATGAAAACTCACGAATTTCATCGAATAGAAATCAAATATTACCTTTCTGTAGTTTCGCATCGGATTGTTGTGTATGCAACGATGAATTCTCAATAATCTCACCATCAATCGATTTAATATAAGCATCAAAACCCATCTCTTCAATTTGCTCAACAATCTCATTCGTTTTTATCACACTATCATCATACTTTATATAACCATCTTTCAATTCTAAATCAACTTGAACCGATTTAATACCATTTTTTGTTGATAACATACCCTCAATGGTTTGGACACACGACTTACACGTCATACCCTCAATATTAACATGACACTCCCTCAAACCACCACTTTTACCAGCACCACCACCATTATTATTATTATTGTTGTTATTATTATTATTTGGTACATTTGCAATAAAACCCATATCATTAATCATCTCACAAATACGATCCGTTGTTAATAATTGTTGATTAAAAACAATCATTGCTGATTTCTGATTTAAATCAACATTAATCCGTTCAATACCACGATTTTTGGATAGATTCGTTTCAATTGTATTAACACAACTTTGACAAGTCATACCATCGATATTAACACGTACCATTGTGATATTATCACTATCCTGATCATCATTATTAGCATCACCAGTGGATCTCAATAGTGTTGTTGATTCATTTACGTTATTCTGATTGTTGTTGTACAACGGCTCAAATCCGTACGATTCGGTCGTGTCCCTGTGTAAACAAAATTAATAAATAATAATAATATTAATAATAATAAACACTTGAAATCAATAAATATTTATAAATTCTAAATACCAATCGTTATCTGATAATAAATGTCGTTTTTCATCCATTCTTGCAACAATTAGTTGTGTTAATAGCCCACAATTACAATTATTTTTTTATAGGATTTTTAATCGAAATTGTGTAAGTAATAAATGAAATACGAATCTATCAAGAGACGGTGATAAGAACTGATAAGAGTTATTATTATCATTATTTCGATTTCTACATTATTGACATTCTTGGAGATTTGTGTAAATACCTAGTCGTATGACGTCACTCACTACCAAAGAGATACCAATCAAATTAAGTCCAAACTTACCGACTAGATTTCAATAGGTATTTCCGAATTCTAACAAATCTATCCATTGTTTTTTTTTTGCTAATTATAACAAAGTAATAATAATTTCTGTAAGTATTAACAATTGTACATAAAAAATAAATGAGTCATTACAGAGTTTAAACACCACTGATAACAGTCTGTACATTATTGTTATTATTACTATTATTATTATTTATTGTAATTATTTAAAATAATATGGAAAAACTTGATAATTATGAAAAATTAAAAAAAAAATACCACTGTAGGCAACCAACTATACAACTCTCATGGCCTACTGATTACCTACCTTTTCAACCACATTCTTATGGTTTTACACAAAAATCACTGATTTTTTTGTTAATTCCAACAACTGATATTTAAAAAAATCGATTTTAATTAATACTCCTACTAATTATTGGGATTATTAACAAATTCGTACAATTTAGTCGACTGGTGAAAGAATAGTGAAAATGAGAGCAATTAGAAAGGCCAACCTTGAACTGGAACAGTTGTTTTCACTTCACGAGTCGACTAGATTTTATGCATTTTTTTTTCTGTGGTTTTCTAGAATTTTAATACTTTAAAAAAATAATAAACTGATGAGAACCGCAGATTTCACCACAAATTTGCGGTTGCCTTCACACATACCGTATCAACTTGAAATTGCCTTCTGGTACTGTTATATCAATGGTACGTTCCGTATTCTCTGGTACTTTCACGATAGTCCCATCGATCCGTTGCAATTGTGTTTGGATGTCTTCGAAATCTTTCGTTGTACACTTGTGGCCGTCTTTTTGTAAATCAAAACAATTACTAAAGTGTTGCAAGTTTATCGATTATTTGTAATTGATGAATCATTTTTTTTTTGTTACCTTTGGCTATGAATCGTATTGTGTGCATTTCCATTGTTCGGTTGTGTGTTATTGTTTTTCCCGTGGCTGATTAAACAAGAATTGTTGTTGTCTCGATGAAATATCCAAAGTTCTCCTTTGTTTGATTTGTATCGATGATAATGTGTGATTTTACTGGATTTATTCACGATTAATTGAGTAATTCTTGATTTGATTACAAATTTCGATTGATTATTAAAGTATTCATTAATAATTTTGTATTTTTTCTTGCACGAATTGTAATTTTTCAAATAAAAATCGTGAAATGTCAAAATTGAAACTGTCAAAATTTTGTAATTTAGGGAAGTTTGGTGGGTTGTGGTACAACTGGTAACTAAATACAGTAGCGTTCGTTAGTTGAACAAATCTTATGTTACAAATTAGAATAATAGTTATACTAAAGACTTTATATGTGATACTTATTGCTAAAATATTGGTAAAATATTGCAAAAAAATTATTATAGACGTTTTAAGCGCAATAGATGCAATTAAATGTGAATATTATACACGTAACGCTACTGTTTTATGTCATGCGGTTTGATCTCTTGTGTCACCAACATAAGAAACGAAATTACACTATGAGATCTTCCGCAACTCTAACGTTAACGCAAATTAGGTATATAGTTAAGACAAGAAAAGGGGTTTCAACGAGATATTTCTTAGAAAAATACACTTCAACTATTTTTAAACAGAGCATAGGACAAATGTGATCTCTAAAAACGGGGTCAATATCCCTTTATGTCTCGCACTAATCTCTCGTTCTCGCTCGCACTTACTCTCTCTTGGACACATCCTTTTCCTCACTTTCTGAGTGAGTCTTTTTTGCACACACTTACTCTCTCTCGCACACACACTATTTTCAGCAGACACTAATTTTCTGTTCTTGTCTCATTCTGTCTCTCCCTTTCTGTCGCTTACTCTTACTAATTCCCAGTCTTTCTCTGTCTCACGCTCACTCTTTTTCGTGTCCGCATTCTATATATGTCTTTCTTTTTTTTTGGACGCATTCTTTATCTGTTTCTCTCGTGCACAGATTCTCTGTATCTGTTTTTCAGTCTCTGAGGGTCTCGCTCTCTCTCTCTCTCTCTCTCTCTCTCTCTCTCTCTCTCTCTCTCTCTCTTGCACACATTTTCTGCTCGTGAGTGTCCCTTTCTGTGGCTCTCTTTCTTACACAGATTTTTGACTCTCTCTCATGTCAGACTCTAAGTGTCTCGCTGTCTTTCAATCTCTATGTTTATCTCTCTGTCACTCTTTATAAAGGACACTGCACCCTCTTTTTGCAGTTTGATTTTCTACCCCCCCCCTCTTTCTCACTCATTTTCTCTCTCTCTCTCTCACACACACACGCACTATTTTTAGCAGACACTAATTTTCTGTTCTTGTCTCTTTCTGTCTCTCCCTCTCTCTCTCTCTCTCTCTCACACACACACACACTTACTCTTATTAACTACTAGTCTCTCTCAGTCTTACAGTTACTCTCTTTCGTGCACACATTCTATGTCTCTCTCTTTTTTTTGAACGCACTCTTTAGCCCTTTCTCTCTTGCACACATTCTCTTTCTCTCACACACACAGACACGCACTATTTTTAGCAGACACTATTTTTTTGTTCTTGTCTCTCTCTGTCTTACACTCACTCTCTTTCGTGCACACATTCTATCTCTCTGTCTCTCTCTTTCTTTTTTGGACGCATTCTTTATCCCTTTCTCTGTTGCACAGATTCTCTGTCTCTGTTTCTCAGTCTCTAAGTGTCTCTCTGATACTCTCTATCTCTTTCTCGCACACACTCTTTGGCACGAGGACTGGCCCTGCCTCTTGTTGTTTTATCATGTATAAATCTGATTTCTGACTTCGCTTCTTTCTCTTTCTCTCTCTCTCTCTCTTTCCCCTTCTAATTCGCTTTCTCACTCTGTGTCCCACTGTATCTGACTCTTTCGGTCTCTCTCTCTCATTCTTCATATTTTTCTCTGTCCCTCTCCCTTTCTCTTTCTCAGTTTCTGAGCGTCTCTCTATCTCTTTCCCTCTCCCTCAAACTCTTCACTTCTATTCCTCCATCTTTCTCACTATGTCTCTCTCTTTCTTAGACACATTTTTGACTCTCTCTCAGACTCTAAGTGTCTCTCTGTCTTTCAATCTCTATCTTTATCTCTCTGTCACTCTTTATAAAGGACACTGCACCCTCTTTTTGCAGTTTGATTTTCTACCCCTTCCCCCCCTCTCTTTCTCTCCCATTCTCACTCTCTCTGTCGATCTTACCAACACAAATAAAATGGAACAACATCACGTTTGATTTAGCGTTAAAGTTATTGGTAAGCTGCGGCAACTCCACACAAACTCATCTCTAGTAACTTTTATTTCGCCCAGTTGGTGATAGTGTTGTAAATTTCGCGGGTAAATTATTAGCTTTGTCAATTTACACAAAAAACTCGCATGATAAACAGTTGAAATTTTCAAACCAAAAAAAAAACGGTTAAAATAGTTAAATTATTTAAAAATTACTTATTCACGTGCAATTGTATAGATTTTTGGTGTTTTTCTTTGAAATATTAGCAAATCTAACCTCATTTATTTTGACCAAAGCAGATTTTGTTAGTTTTTTTTTTCTTGAGGGCGAATCACAATGGCAAAGGTACAGTTGTGTAATATCACCGTAATGGACAATCCGAGCCCCTTTAGTAACCCTTTTCAATTCGAGATAACGTTCGAGTGCATCGAAGAACTACGCGAAGGTAAGTCGACGATTAGCGATAAGATTTCGTGTTAATTACATTGGAATGTTCTAGATTTAGAATGGAAGATGATCTATGTCGGTTCGGCTGAGTCCGAGGAGTACGATCAAGTCTTAGATTCGGTCTATGTTGGGCCAATACCGGAGGGTAAACATATGTTTGTGTTCCAAGCGGATCCGCCGAACGTCCAACGGATCCCCGAAAATGACGCCATCGGCGTTACTGTTGTGCTATTGACGTGCTCCTATCGTGCCCAAGAATTCATACGTGTCGGTTATTTCATAAATAACGAGTACGTTGATGGGGAGTTGCGTGAGAATCCACCGAGTCCGCCGCAATTCGATAAAGTCGTCCGGAATATTTTGGCAAGCGAGCCGCGGGTGACTCGATTCAAGATCAATTGGGAGGAACCGAACAGTAATCAAACAACGGCAACAACAGCCGCCACAACATCAACAACAACAACAAGTCAATCGACTGCACAACAACTCGAAACAACAAATTCAATGGATGTGCCTAGTTTTAATGAAAACTCCAACTCTTGGGCCACTATGGAGTGCTCATAAAGCCAATTTATCAAATTAATTAATAAAACAATGTAAATATAGAATTAATTCGTTTTTTTGTATTTATCGATATTTTTGTCAAATAAAAATAACTTTTTTCAAATCAATCGATATCAAATAATTGCCCCCCACCTTTTTTGGGTCGACAAATCGAGTTATCGTCGACATGTCCTCGTTTTTATTCTTTTGTTTCACTCCTGTATTCCCCTCAAATAGCCCCACTCATCTGAAATTTCGTATGTATTAGTGAGTGTTGTACACACGTATGTAAAGGTGTGCGTGTGTATGTATCAAATGACGCCACAAATCCACCAATCACGAACGCATATTCCCCTCATTTGATCGTATTGGGGCAAATGGTTGGAAGTAGTGTGGATGGTTTTACCCCTGTTTTTGCCAATGAAGTGAAAATTGTTTTGAGGTATGTAGAAAAGAAATTTTTATTCAATTTTAACACGGAAATCGTATCGGTTGGGTCTTTCCCCACTACGACACGACACACGACCGCACGAAAAAAAAATTTCAAATCGTTTTTTTTTCGTTCGTTCATCAAAATCAAATCGAAGTCGCCGTTGATTTGTTGATTGAATCCGATTGTTTCACACACATAGTCAACTGCGATCACTGTCGCACTGTTATAACCTAACTTTTCTATCGATTTTCAAATAATTACCGATTTCCCGATGAATTTCCACGTTTTTATCGGATAATTAACGAATTTTGGACCAAAACTATCCGGTTTTGTACTGTTTCACAGCTGTTTTCTAGTCAGTTTTCCCAAGTTTTTAACGTATAGTTCGCCCCACCACACGAATCGGTCGATCTCATTGGCCGCCAAGTCATCCCCACTACTCCACACAATTATCACTATTTACAACAAGTTGGCTGTTTTTTTTCCTTGTTATACGGGTTATGATTGTTAAATTATGTCGATTTACAGGATTTTTACGTTAAATTCGGGAAATTTCCCTAATTTTTCATCGAAAAAACGGATTCGTCCATTTTTATGATCAATTCCTAATAAATGGGAGGGGGGATATTGGTTACTATTATAACAAACAAGATACCATCGATGAAACAGAAGAAGATAGATAGAAAAAAAAACATTTGAGCATCGTTTAAAGATGGCGGTAGAGTGATTATATAGTTGCAAATTTTGGCGAAATTCCCAAAATAAACAAATGACTCTCTTAATTAATTTAATTAATTCGTAATAGTAATTAATTAATAATTAAGATAATTATCGATTTTTTTTGTAAGTGTTTGATTTTACGGTTATTGTTGTGGTTGAAGTTTTGACGTAACAATTGAGGTTATGTTTGTGATTTTCTTCCAAATAATAAGAAAAACCGTTTTTGTATGGGCAATTTTCACCGATTTTCTAATGTTTTAGAATTGTTCGACAACGATTTGATTGGTGGCATCAACGAATTTGGTGATTAATCGATTTTTTCCATTCAATCAACAACAACACGACAAAAATGGGAAATTGTTGGATTTTCCGAACGTAAAATGTCTGAATTATTGTTGGATCTATCGATGGTTTACAACGAGAAAATGGCACTATTCGAATTCGGTTAAAAGTTGCAGTAAATCCTGCAGAATAACTGCAAATTTACACAGGAATTGGTGTAAAGCAAATTTTAACATTCCCCTAATTTATTCTGTTTTTAAATACTGTTTAAATGCGTCAATTTTTGTTTTGTTTTGTTTTAAGTGTGCGTTTTTAGTAAGAGACTAAGACGAAAACGTGAAAAGTTGTTAACTTAAAGTGTATCCGGTTTTTTTATGGAAAAAAATGTCTCAAACTCCTCAAAAACTAAATACAAAAATGTGTAAATCGCCGAAGAATTCCGCAAATTACCAACAACAACAACAACTGGTCGCTGGTGGTTGTTTAACAACAGCATCCTCATCAATGATAAAAACCGAAAAAATCGATTACGAAAATCTGAATACGAATTGTACGATTGTCGGTTCGAATAATTTGAATTTAATTAAGAAACCACAGATTTTAACCAACATGTCACCGGCCTACTCATCGAATCCAAGTCCTGGTGGTAGTAGTAATAGTGGCGGCACCAATAATTATCCATCATCACCGTACTCATCACCGGCCAGTCTCAAATCACCATCACCGAATTTAAAACCACCAACACCCCAACCGCCCAGTTTCCCTGTCATGCAGATCATCCACAACAGTCATGTGTTGGCACGACCGATACAAACCGCTCCACAACAACAAACCAACCAGAACATCATCAAATTCAAGCCGCATTTGAATATTTTACCGAAACCGAGCGCCAGTCCACAACCATCACCGAAACCCGTTAGGTAATTGAGAGATTATCTCAAAAATTGTTTAATTGTTTTTGTTTAAATAGTCCACAGATTGTGATACCGAATCAACAAGCGACCGCAACGATTGTACCGACTGCTCAGCCGGTTTTACTAAATCAAATGCCACTATTAACGACAACACCCGGTGTACAGTTTATTTTAAGGCCGCAAACGGCAAAACTACCAACAACACCACAAGGTTTGATTTTGCAATCGAGTGGACAGCCGTTATTGCAACTACAAACGCCACAGGCACGTCCACAACCGCCACCACCACCACCACCGCCACCAATGGTACGGGTATTAACGAACGGTGTACAATTGGCGGCGCCTTCATCAGCCACAACGACCGCTTTTGTAACACACGTCACACAATCGGATTGTACTACAAATAATAATAATAATAATAACAATAATAGTAATCATAATAATAATAATTTGAAGAAGAAGCCGAAGAATAAAGTGAAAAAGAAATTGGATTTGGCGAATATAATGAAATTGAGTGGTATCGGTGATGAGGATGATATCCAATTTGAGAGTGATGCATCGCAAAGTGAAAGTGAACCACCAAATACACCACAACCACAATTGGAAACGAAAAAATTACAAAATATACAATTAACATGTCCACCGACGGCTACAATTAGTGCAACAACAACACCAGTTGTACAAGTGTTGAATCAGAATTTCCAAACAACACATCAGAATCAAACAACAACAACTATACCATTTAATCCGTTTTTAACATCAAATTTTACAATAAATAATGGTTTAATGTTACATCAACAACAACAACAACAACATCATCATCATCAACAACATCAACAACAACAAAATCAACAACGTGGTGGTTTTAAATTGACTGTAAGTGATGATGGTCGATTGATATTACAACATGATCCAACATTAAATCAAGATTTACAATCACAATTGATTTTACAAAGTATATTTGGTTTAAATGGTGGTTTAGTTATACAACCAACAATTGATCAAACAATCCAACAACAAACTGTACAAACAATACAACAACAAAGTGTACAAACAATCCAACAACAAACTGTACAAAGTCAAACAATACAAACGGTACAACAACAACAACAATTACAAGCAATACATCCACAGATACAACAACAAACTGTACAACAAACAATACAACATCAGACTGTACAAAGTCAGCCGATTATACAACAACAAATGCAAATTGTACAGCCGCATGTGCATAATATTCAAACGCAAATACAAGGACAATTGCAGAATTTGTTGCAACAACAACAACAGCAGCAGCAACAACAACAACAACAACAGATTAGTCATTTTCAAAATAATCACCATCACCACCACCATCATCACCACCATCACCAACAACAACCTGTATTGAAAGTGCAACCGTTTCAAAAAACACAACCACCGGTACAAACTGTACATCCACAACCGATACAAAATCATGAACAACAATCGCAACAGCAACAACAACAACAACCGACTTCTTATGTTGTTAATTTAACACCAGAACAATTGGAACAATTGAAACGTAACGGTCAAGTTACTGTGAATGGTCAAACGATTTTTATGCAACGACAAAATTCAACAAATACCACAACAAATACGTCAACAACAACAGCTACAACAACACCAACAACAAAGGGGGATGATTGTAATAAGAAATTATCACCAAAAATTAAACCGGTTAAGAAATTAACGAAAAAAACATTTGATGATCCAATTAAAATCGATAAAGATGTGAATGTTGTTAAAATACAAGCGAAAGTTAATCAACAACATAAAGCTATAGTACAACCGTCAGTACAACAAGTGAAAGAATGTAAAAAGAGTCCGATATCGCCGAAAATACCGGCTGTTGTTGTTACTACAACTACTAATGCTACTACTACTACTACTACGACAACAACTGCAACAACAACAACAACGGCGGTGGCAGCGACAACTACAACAACAACTAAAAGTGATGGTAATAGTCAGGAAGTTGAGAAATTATTAGGGCAATTATTGGAGGAATCTGGTAATATTAATGTGATAACATCGAATAATTTGCCAAAGAATTGTCAACAACAACAACAACAACATCAACAACAGAGGATACATACAATACAATTGACGCCACAGAAACAGGAACATTTAAAAAATATTCAATTACAAATACAAACATTATCGGCAAATTTAACACCCGGTAATACTGAAATACAACAAGCTTTAAAAATGTTATTTGCTGAACAACAAAAGATACTAGCAACTGGCAAATTAATACCACCTGATAAAGTCTATTATCATAATAATCAATTAACAATAATTAATCCGTCCAGTTTGAATGATGTTACAACTAATTGTACGTCTAGTAATAATACGACAACAACTGCTACAACTACTACTACTACAACAACATCAACAACAGCAACAACAACAACACCAACAAAAAAGTGTAATGATGTGATTACGTTACCGGTTGCTACGATTGTAGCAACAACAACAACGCCTACAGTAACGACACAACAACAACAACAACCACAGGTAGATTTTCATGCAAATTTGGAATAAGTTTGATGATTTGTTTGAAGTGAAACTTCTTTAAGCGCGCGGTAAGGTAGTAAATTTGTTCGGAAGCGTAATACTAATGCGTGACCCCGTGAGGGGAAACACTGTCCTTCTAACAGACATCTAAGAGAGAAGAGTGGGGGCGTTGCCATAGCTTCGCTTCTATTCTTTCTCGGTCAGTTCTACCAACTGCGTAAAATAAACATTAGGGTCTAAAGTTGGTGTCATTCATCGATGTACGAAACTAAAAGTTCCTGGCCTACCGCGATTTATGATTATACAGAAAAAAACGCGCCTTCAGGCAACGACATAAAGAAAATAAACCGATAAAATAAATGAACTTCCTCTCCAACCTAAGAAGTTTCACTTCTAACGCGTGGCATTATCCGCACTTTCATTTTTTCTTTCTTTGGGGAATTGTAGATATCTAGAGTTGTAGCACCGGTACAACAACAATCTGGTACTAGAATTAGTGTACCTCCAATGGTACAACAACAGCCAAAAGTACAAATTGTACAAACGCCACAACCTCAGATGCCACCACCGTTACCACCACAGCAACAACAACAACAGTCACCACAACCACAACAGAATACAGCAGCGAAAAAGGCTCACTTGTACGTATGCAACCAACAATACAATTCGTGTTGTATATAATTATTTTTTGTTGTATTTTATTTATAGAATTGAGGCTCAATTGAATTTGGATCAGAATGGTGCAATTAAACCCGATATACATACACCGTTTCGTGATAAGAAAGATGCTTGTATACGATTGATACGTTATCATTGTTTAGATCAACCGGTATTATCACAGAAAGATTTAAATAAAGCCGATGAAATATTTGAGATGACTGCACAACATTTTATTGCAAAATATGCACGTATGGTTGATAAATATAAATATTTATTAATGAAGGAGAGCATGGTAAATCATTGTTGTTTTTCTTTTGTTATATTAATTGTTTGTGTTTAATTCATGATGTAGAGCATCAATCAACCTATTTTTATCTTCTACAGTAGACGTGTAGATAGGTTTTTTAAATTATAGCTTGATGCTCTACATTTTCTTAAATGTTTGGTTGACTTTTGTACTCTAATTTTTTATCTTTACATTTTACAATACGATTTCATAAGAGGGACGAGAGTACACAGTAGTGGTAAAGTAAATAGGCATATTGGAAGAGAGATAGAATTAATTAATTAATTTTCATTTCCGTAAAATTTGGATTAGTTTTATTGATTTTTGAAAATTATTATAGCTTGATGACCTACTATGAGATTATTACTGATTACTAGATTAGCTATATCGTTTTGTTTTTTTACCATTTTTACGTTGTACTTGTACGTGAGTTTTCGATTCGTACAGCTTCCAAGTCAATTCCATAAAAAGCACGAAAGTATACAGTACTGGCAAAACAAATAGGTATATTGGAAAAGAGATAGATCCACTAGAAATTACAACAAACACAATATCTGTAGAGGGAGCTATTTTTATGATAAACATATAAACAACTAATTTATTTCTGTCTCGTTTTAACTCATTTTAAACAGAAAAACAAATTTCATATTGATTACTAAATTGTCTTATCGTTCATTAGTTTTTTTTTGTCAGTTGTGATTGCATTTTGTACCTGAATTGATGATATATAGTAGTGGCAAGGGAAATAGGTACATCGATATAGAGAAATAGAGCTACTACAGGTCACCTACGTAGAGGAAAACGAATAATTTGTGTCTCTTTTATGCTTAAAAACAGATACAACGAGTCAGGAAAAATTGGTATCCTCCGGTTGATTAAAACAATAAATTTTTGTTGTTTTTTTGTTGTAATTTGTAGTAGCTTTTTTGCTATTTCCGACGATTTGTGATGTTTTCTCAGTATACTTATGTGCGTCCCATTGAAATATCAAATATGTCTTCTGTTTACCGCTAATGTCTCTGTCTGTCCCTGTGTCTTTTTTTGTTTGTCTTTCGGCTTTTCTCTTTCTTTCACGTTTCCCTGTCTCTCTGTCACACGCACTGTCTTACTGCCCCCTCTCACCCGCTCTCTCTCGCGCGCTCTCTCTCTCTCTCTCTCTGACATTGTTTCTCTGAGTCTCTCATTATCTGTTTCTGTCTGCCTCTCGATTGGTCTGTGTCTCTGTCTCTCAGCCTGCCTGGTCATCCAAAGACATAATCTATAGAAGAAGACAACTTGACAAATTAATATTTTCCAGTTGTTCGATACAACTAATTTGTATCAAAATAATTGCCTCTTAAGGTAGTACCTTCGCGACAGTCGGAGCAAAAAATTTATATTCGAATATACAGTAGAGTCAATAATGAGTTAATATTCATAAGCCCGAAAGTTTTTGTTGTTTATGTACCATTTCTAGCCAACCCCGAACGAGAAACCGCTTGTTTGAAAAATCTGGCAACACTGTCCGAGTTTCAGAATTTTTTCAAATAAAATATCTCTGAAACTGTGTAGTACAGAAATTTCATTTTTGCACCGATCGATGCAGATTCATTTGAAGATTAATCTGACAAAATTTAAAAAAAATCCTAAAAAAACCCACTTGGCGAAGGTACTACCTTAATATACTGTAACAAAATATTTTAAATAATCTTTGTATTGGCTTGATGCCCTACGTATATTAATTACTAACTATCAAATTGTCCTACCGTTCATCAGTTGTTTTTTCCAATTTTCTTTCGATTTAGTAAAAACAGCGAAACTGTATGTACAGTGGTGGCAAATTAAGTAGGCATATTAGATGGGAAACAGTTTTATTACAAGATATTCTGATCACCATAAAACATAACAATCTATAGCAACGGTGGGCAAATGCGGCTCTTTGTTGGGCTAAGTGCGGCTCTCATTGAAAATTTAAATCCGTTATAAGATATATAACCATATTAATTTGAAATTAAATTCGAATTCTGTATTTAAGTATTACTATGTTACTATTGTGTGGCTCTTTATGATATACGAAAAACCGGACTGCGGCTCTCATTGTCCTAGTATGTGCCCACCCCTGATCTATAGAATTAAAAATAACTAATTGTTCTTGATGCCCTACATAATCAACATTAGAGGGAGGCGCATGAAATATTTATATTGGTAGAAAAACAGAGACATCCAAAAAGAAGGAGATCTCTATTTAGAAATTTAATTGACCACTAATTTTGTCTATCTCCTTCTAGCTCATATGAAAAAGTATGGAAGATGCGCGTTAAAATTTATAAAGGGCCAATTTGATGTGCCACACTTGTATAACTATATAAAAAGATTATATATATTTTTTTAACTTTTTTACAGAGACAAGTACAAACTTCGGAATTAATGATGTTGGACCGTATGTATTTAGCAGAGGAGCGGCAATCATTAATGAAATTACGACAGGAGGCTGAAGAGGCGCAAATGTTGGATTTACAACAACAACAACAATTAATAGAACAACCCGTAAACCATCCCCAACAACAACAACAAACAAACGAGTCATCATCTTCATCATCAACAAATCCAACAACAACAACGCATGAAGATTACGATGAATGGGCATGTATACAAAGAGAATTGGGTTGTTTACCACCACCGGAAGATCCACCGCCTCCACCACAACCACCTCCTGCAACATTACAACGGCACCAAATAATACACCACCATCACCAACAACAACAACAACCTAACAAACGTACGGCCAGTAGCGATTCACGTTTAGAAACCTTAAAGCGGTTCCGTGTTGAGAAACATAACAAAAAAACAAATGACTTTATTGTAAATAATAACAGTAATATTAGTAATAATAGTAGTAATAATAATAGTGTACAAAGTGGTAATAATAGTGGGATACATTGTAATAATAATAATAATAGTAATACTCAAATGGCTACAACAATGTTAACAAATCCGGCTCAATCACCGTCATCAAATGGACACAGAAATCTACAGGGTGGTCATAATAATCATCAATTTAATTTGTTAACGGCAACAACCGATAATTATACAACAACAACAACGACATCACCAACAACATCAACAACCGGCACAACAACAAAGAGTAGTAATGTAGAAGAGAATAATAGTATTGATGAGCAGGTACAATCAGCGATTGATTCAATATTGAATCTACAACAGAATACAGCATTAGATCTTGATAGTATACTGTCATGACGATATATTTAAAAACTAATTAATTAAATCAATTTTTAAATTTAAAGCCATCTAGATTTAGTTTTGTTTTAAGTTTCAATTGTTTGTTTTTTTTTGTTTTTTTGTTTTTATTGTAATAAATCTAGTCTCGATTGATTCGAAAATTCGATGATAGATGGCGCTATTACTATATTTTTCAAAATAGGAACGAATTCTCAGGCAGCTATATAAAAACATTTGAATGTTTTTAATACGAAAAAAAAAACAACAACAAAAGTAAGAAAAATAAACGGTCAAAGCCACCCAGATTTCTTGTTAATTATTTAATAATTCAATTAATTACAATTAAATTTTAATAAATTATAGAAACTATTTATAAGTGAGCAATAATAATTAATAATAATTATTCGAATTGTGTTCATTATTGATGGGTGTATGTATGTGTATATATAAAATAATTAATATTGTAATTAATTAATTATTGTAGCACATAAAGTCAAATCCTATAATTTTTAATTGTATATATATTTATATATATTATAGATATATGTATACATAGTCTTTGTATATGTATATAACGTTTATAATTTTAATTAATTTATGTACTTATTGTTAGATTTATTATTATTACTATTATTATTATTATTTTAAGTTTTTAAGGTTTTTAATTAGTTGTTTTATTATTATTATTATTAATATTATTAATTATTATTAAGACTGATATTTTAATGAAAATTTTGGTTCCTAACGGAAGTATTTCAAGAAAGAAAGAAAAAAAATTATAAATAAAGAAAGATTTAAAAAAAATAAACAAAAAATTTTAAAATGATTTGTTTTTGTTTTGTCCGTATCAATCTATCGAACGTTCCAAAAAAACTGTACGCTTTCTGCGATAAATACCCAGTAATCGTAGTAGGCTGTGTTGAATTCATCTAGGACATACGATCAGTTAGTGACATCGATGAGATCATGGAGAGACAGAGATCGTATGGTTCTATCTACGACATCAAAATTACTGAATCGACTCCAACTTTAGTGGAAGAGTCGTAGGAGGCTATGTAATTCGAACTTTATGAAAGAAAAATCGTAGCAACCTATAGAGGTAGACGTATGACGACATTCGAAGAAAGAAGTGTAAGAGAGACAGACAGGCGAATAGAAAGAGAGAGCGAGAAAGATTGCTATCTGCTGGTATTTCAGTAGGAATCACGTGTGCCTAGATCGGCTGAATTTATCTAGGACATAAGTACATTATGACATCATCTGAGTAACGTCAATGCTCTTAAAACGAAAGCACTCGTATACATTTTACTGGGACACTCGATTTACATTTGAAAAATTTTTCGATAATTCCCACGACCTATCGAACGACCCACAAAGAGGCGGTAAAAGAGAGACATAATAGTAATTAATGTATGAAGGGCCTTATGAGGCAAATAACGCCCGTGATGCATTCATGATGATGCATGTCACAAGTAAAAGAAGAAACAATTTAACATTATTTTTGTTTTTTTTTAATTTTCCTTTGACATCTAAAAAATTGCGGTTATGATCACATTTTTAATGACTGCAAAAAAGTCGTTTATCATAGCAACCTGCCTTAATAGCGGGCCATTATTTTTCATAACGTCATCGCAACGCCATAATAGCCCGTCGTCAAGTAAACAATTTGATATTATTAATGATACAATAATATATATGGGTCATTCCACCAAATAAAATCATTTTTACGGGGCGACCCCCGCCGATTTTTTTCAAATTTTGTGGAGGTGTTCTCTACTTTGACAAAAAAATTCCTTGAAAGTTTGAGTTCTTAATATGCGGCCGTTTCGAAGTTATGAATTTTTGAAGTTTTGAAGAAACAAAAATTTCAACTTTTTCATCAATTTTTTTGAGGTAAAAAACCTTCTTTTCAGAATTGGTAAAATGTAGCTTTTTGTAGGAAAAATTCTGAGCTTTTTAATGGGAATATTTATTTTTTCATACATGCAACGGAAAACCCTTTAAAATCCAATCAAAGTGAAAAAAGCAATTTTTCAGCAAGTGCGGCGCGTGGTACATCAAATTTGATATTTTTTTCTGAAAGCTGAGAGTTTTTCCCACAAAATATGTCATTTTCGCGATGTGCATATTTTTTGTTCTTTTACAATTAAATAAAATGTAAAATCTTGACAATAAAAATGCATATTTTTTTACGATCGTTTGTAATCGGTAATTTTGCGTGCATGTTTGGAGCTGTCGAATATACCCGATTGCAGTATTTTTCGCGGTTGCCATAGCAACCGCGCCAATATTTGAAAAAAGTTTAAAAATGTACGTTTTTTAATTGTCGAGCTGTTACATTTTATTTAATTGTAAGAAAACAAAAAATATGCACATCGCGAAAATGACATATTTTGTGGAAAAAACTCTCAGCTTTCAGAAAAACCGGTCAAATTTGATGTACCAAGCGCCGCACTGTGAAAAAAATCGCTTTTTTCACTTTGATTAAATTTTAAAGGGTCTTCCGTTGCATGTATGAAAAAATGAATATTCCCATTAAAAAGCTGAGAATTTTTCCTACAAAAAGCTATATTTTACCAATTTTGAATAAAAGGTTTTTTGCCTCAAAAAAATTGATGAAAAAGTTGAAATTTTTGTTTCTTCAAAATTTCAAAAATTCATAACTTCGAAACGGCCGCATATTAAGAACTCAAACTTTCAGGGAATTTTTTTGTCAAAGTAGAGAACATCTCCACAAAATTTGAAAAAAATCGGCGGGGGTCGCCCCGTAAAAATGATTTTATTTGGTGGAATGACCCATATATATATATATACGAATGACATAAATTAATATTAATAATATGTCTCTAGTATTAAATCATAATCATTTAATTGGGACGTCCGGTGTATTAATTCTCAACTATTTATCATTTTTCTCCGGAAATTGCAACAATGTAACGCATATCCCATAAATTTTATGTAATAGAAATCGTACCAACCTATATAGACATAATGACGTCTTTCGGGTGAAGGGACAGAGGCGGGAGAGAGACAGACTGGTGGAAAGAGGGAGACAGAGTAGATTCGGCAAGAATCACAAACAACGAGTGCCAATTAAATTCAAATCATAGTGTGCCTAGATCGGTTGGATTTATCTGGGACATATGTGTACTGTGACGTCATTTCGCGAGGACTATTGAAACGAAAACACCTTACTGGGACATTCGATATATTCATTTGAAACATTACCCACAATTGCCACAATCTATCGAACGTCCTACAAAGAAGGGAAACAAGAGACCCATAGGACAAAAACATTAACTAATTATGAATTTTGGTTATAGTATTAAATCGTACTCATTTTATTGGGGCATTCAGTATATTGATCTAAACTATTGCGTAATTTTTCTCCAAAATTCCACCAAACTAACGAGCGTCCCATAAACTTTGGAAATAATCGTAGCAACCTGTGGCATTTAAATGGAAATTGGCTTACATCATATTGGAATACTCACATAACTTACAGATACTTCAACTGTCTATTGAATGTCCCAGAAAAATATTAAATTAGTGACGTCATCACTATAAGGTATACATGAGAGAGAGAGAGAGAGAGAGCAAAATAGGGGCGGGAAGAAAAGGTGTATCATTTCCTTGTTACACAGGTAATTCGATAAGAATTTCCAATTAAATTCAAATCATAGTGTGCCTAGATTACCTGAATTTATCTAGAATGTGTGGTGTGGTGTCATTCGGATGTTATAGGTACATTTGCACTATTTCCCGCAATTGCCGGAATCTATCGAACGTTTCAAAAAGAGCGAGAAACTAGAAAAAAAAGACCACAAACAAATTAATTAATTCCGAATTGTAGTAGGCGTAGATCGTATGAATTCAACTAATTGTAAGACATACAAGTAGTGACGTAACGATTAACCGCGCTCTTAAATCGAACTCATCTTATTGGGACACCGGGTATGTATGGCTTGTAGCGGCTGACGTTGGTGGTTGATATTAATTACAATAATGTTTTGATTGCGTTGTGCTTAGATGGAGGGAAATTTTCACCAAGGTCATGGGCGATGGGAAAAACCGTGTGCACTTTACTAATTACATTTTTTTCCATTCTCATAATTTTTATTAAGAATTAATTTTTAAGCGGAAACTCAATCAAAATAATAATAATAAAAATAATTATTATTATTATAAAGTAAATAAATAAACAAAATTTTGAAAAATAAAACGAAGAATTTTTATCGGAACTTTTCCAAAATCTTATCACAGTTGACACTCTTTAAAAGCCGCCATGACGCAAATCCATTGCGTTCTAAAACTATATGTATAGACATAATTATCATTTATATGTATTAATTAGTTTTCAATTGTTTCCAATGTTAACTTGTTCTAATTATCAATTTATAACCTATTCTTAAGAAGCGTGCATACGTGATGTCCAACATCTACACCATTCCCAATCGGGGCTACTATGGTCAGACCTAGAACAATTGGTTTCTTTCAAATTGGAGGCCAACGCTTACATAACAACAATAACACAGAATAATAACGAAGAATTCAGGAAAATTTACATGAAATTCTGCGTACGTGACGTTAAACGCGCGTCAGATTTTTCATTTGAATCTCTAGAATAATTATTAACGAATGATGGCTTCATTTGGTCGCGTCAAACCCAATTAAAAATCAGGCTTCAATTCGGGGTCATCCACAATTTTATTTGCCTTCTCGAAATTAATTAATTAATTTCTCAAAATCCACTGTGAATCCGCCTTTAATTTTTGCCAACAAATCACAGCCCACTTGATTTCGATTAAATTTCGTTAATTAACGACAAACAAATGAATCCGTTGCCATGACAACGCCGGTAAAATCCACCAATAATCCACCACGTTTCCTTTTGTTTTTGGGAGAAACAGACAGTATTACCAATATCAATCAAATTCACTAAATTAGAAATAATAAATTATTGTAAAAAAAATGATAGCGCAAAATCGAATAATTAACGGTTCATTGAAGGCATCACTAATAAATCTGTGGTGCTTTAATTGATAAGCCACCAAAGTGATAGTAATTCGATAATAACAGAAGAATCTAGGAGGCTTCGGTCAGTCACAAAAAAAATACGAACGCAATCCGGATACCTATGAATAGTTCAAGGCCTACTCTGCGATATTACCAATTCTAATAATAATTAATGATAAATCGTAATCAATAAATTGTATTTTTTTTTATAATAAAACAAATGCAAAAACAATTGATAATCACCCCCCTGTCGGCGCGCCTACTTCGATCGTTATTCTCTCGTTCTTCACTATCTCCTCCTCCACCGCCACCACCATCTCTCGCACGATAAATTTGTTTTTCTCCATAGATAATAAAACAACGTACTTCCGGTAAATATAGTTTGATTAAATTGTGCAAAATCCACCCCTCACCCCTACAATTGCCCAATAAGTTTCTAATAAAATCTGAATGGCGGAAAAAAATTGGAAACTACCCCCGGGGAATTGTTTAATTTTATACGAAATCTAGAGATCTAGTTTCGAATTTTACAATCAAGCAACACTTGAATGAAACAATAATAAAACAAAAGAACATCTATAAACACGCCTCTACCAATCTGGCCAATCACGCATCGTTATTGTTGTTTTTTCAAATAATTCCAAACGTTTCATTTGTTTTACCACAATTACCACCCCCGGTGGTAAAGGGGCTCAATTAATCATTAATTAGCCATAAAAAAGGCATATTTTTTATAGATTCGTATTGAAACAGGTTAAATATAGTTTGAATGGTGGCCAATTTTCCCACAATGTCGCCGTTGATTACATCTAATGACTTAATTTTCATCCAATTTTCTTCATCAACACAAAATAATAATAATAGTTGTTTTATTAAATAATAATAATAATAATGATAATAATTGTGCTACAAAGGGGGTTACAAGTCATCTAGTCATCTAAGACTCTATCTATCTATCTCTATTTGTGTGTAGATCTGGTAGGGGTTAGATAGAGATAGATGATGAAAGTTGTTTTGTCTCAACTTTTCGGTTTTTCATATAAAAGGAGCAGGGGTGGTTCTCCAAAGGCACACTTGTGTCTTGATCTAGCAGCATAGCAAAACGGTGAGTATCTCCATCTTTCTCTTTCATTATTATTAACAAATAATCAAACAATATAGATAAGGATAACAATATTGATATCGCAATTTCTTTTGTTTTTTTTTTCTGCGTCTATGTTAACTCGATTTTTTATCAATCGAAACGGAATATAAAAAAAAATAATGAATGAACGACAAGAAATTTATAGAGTTGGCTTTTGACCTCAGGATTTATTGAATTTTGAAATCGTTGATTGTCTCTATCTTTTTTTTTTAAATTAAAATTAAAATTATTACAACAAAAAGAAAAGCACAATTAAAAATGCTACAGTGTGTCCCGATTTGGTCGCAATTTCCGGATCCGATCACAAATTCGGCCGTTTATCAATTGTTATCACTCCACAACTCCATTCATTTAGTGGCCTAATAATGTTCATGAATGAAATGTGACGTCATTCGAATTTCTCGGGTAGCGTGATGATGCAATATTCTACAAAATTTTCTAAATCCTATTAGTGCGTTAGACAAGGATAGTTGTATTTTCGGAAAAATTTAGAGGGGGGATAGGGCGAAATCTGCCCCTTTTGCTGTAAGACACATATCGTTATACAGAAATCGAGTAGGCGTCGTTGTCGATTGACCAATCAATTTAACGGTGAGTTTCTTTTGTTTTTTTGTATATTGTGTGTGGAAATTAGATTAGAAAAATTTGCAATTACGGTCCTGTAATTTGAAAAATTGTCCGTTTTTTTTTGGAATTTATTCGGGTAGCCTACACGTGTTCTAATAGAATTCTACACGTGTTTTTCTTGGAATTTTAACAATTCTTAGATTACTCATAATTCCGTGTCTCTCACCGAATCGTTAATGATCATAGACGGCGTGCCGACGATTGTTTTTTTTTATGTGCGTTATTCAACTGTTACCAAGTTGAAAATTGGAGGGATTCCGGGAAAATCCCCCGCCTTCTTGTTTCTTAATTACAATTTCCCTACACACACACACACATTTGTTTAATAATCAAATACACACACAGACGCACTTATCTATCAACTTACTACAATTATCATGGTTTTTAATAAAATTAAATTATTGGATCAAGTCAGTTGATGTCAAAGCGTATTGCATCGCAGTGGCTGTGCCGTTTGTTCTCGCCTACTTTGATTCAAATCGAGAGTTTATCGTTTGTTTTTTTTTGTGTGCCCTAGTACTTCAAGATGTTGTTATCAGTATTATTGGTGACGGTTTCGTCGGTGTTGACTGGGACGTTATCGCGTCGCCTGATCGACGATATCGATAACGAGATTGGTGCAGGTGCCGGTGGCCAACCGGCGAGTGGCCAGCGCACCGGTGGTGGTTCCAATTACCGGGAACCGGTGGAATGGGTGAAAATCAGTGCACCCCCAAAACCGGTTGTTAGTAAAGTGATGGGCTCGTATGTGGAATTGGAATGTGAGGCGATGGGCTCACCAGTGCCTTCCGTACGATGGTTGAAAGGTCGCACCCCATTAACCGAGGTAATTCGTCTTTTTTTCCTCTCTCTCTCTCTCGATAGCAAGGTCGCCCATTGATAGATTTTCTCGTTATCACCAATTTAAATTGCCTTATCATTAATTAACGCTATGACCTCAATTAGTAGCGATAATGCCGGGAAATTTTCGAAATAATCTAAATTTGGCCCTAATTCTTCCAGAATCAGAGCTATGAAAGTAATCTCATCGCAGAGAACCCATCGCAGAGTATCGCCAAGGTGCGTTCCAGAGTCGTTATTAATTTCCTGTTGCCGATCCATAGTGGCCGGTTCACGTGTGTGGCCGAAAGTGGCTCCCAAATCGCCACCACTGACACCACCATTTATGTGATCAAAAAGGAGGGCTACGAAACGAATTTCACACAATTGGTGAATTCAAAGATATTGGGCGCCTACTATGCACCCCGTATCACCCTATGGGCACCCACTTATATGGACGAGATCGGTACCAACGTTGTGTTGCCATGCCAAACGATCGGCAACCCAAAATCGACTATCACCTGGTTCGATCCCCAGGGCCAGATCATCAACAATAACCACGGTGGACGGGTCAGTATCCTGCCGGATGGGGAACTGAGTATACGATCGTTGACATGGGCCGATATGGGTGAATACAATTGTGTTGTGCAGAATAAATTAGGGCAGGACTCTGTTGAAACATTCCTCTACCCAATGAAGGTATTTTATTGTTATTATTAATTTGTTATTATTGAGTTTTATTTGTTTTAATTTCCAGCCAATTCGAGATGCTAAATAATCTAAACAACAAAATGGCCGCTTATTTTTTGAAATTTCCTCCAATCTAGTCAATGCTCTTCTATTAATTAATTAATTAATTAATCGATTATTATTCGTAATTATGACTTAATTATTACAATTAGAATTGTAGACTTTTTTTACTAATTATTTTATTTAAAATTTATTTATAAAAAAACAACCAGTTCCGAACTAGTATTTATAAGTTAGGTAATTTATATTTAAAAATATTAATGTAAGAACGATGTACTTATTTATAACTGTTATTGCAGAACAAAGACAACATTTGAATTTATATAAATATATAAATAAATAAAAAAAAATGTTAAGCATAATCGTTTTCTTTTGTATTATTATTTTCTAGAAAATTCCAAATTAACCTAGTAGCGGAGTGAACAGTCTCGATATCCTCTCTAATGATAGTTGGTGCGCAACTAATTGCAGCTCTTCCTAAATTATCCAAATTGGTGTGTTTTATCGGCTAATTTTATTGTGATTTTGTGTTAATTAATTTCATGTGTTTTGTTTTTACAAAATTTTGTGTTATTTTGCGTAAATTTGATTAAATTAACGAGAAACTGTTTTTTTTCAATGTGGGAGTGGCACTACTATCATAAATTATCGCCCGATACATTATATTAAATCAGTTAATTGTAGCTCTGTTTGAATTTTATATTTTGTCTTGTTCTAATTCTCTTTTTCACTAGCTGTTTTCTTGTTTAATTTATTTTATTTTTTCTTCTTCTGACTGTACGCCACTGTAATTTTCTCTCACTTTCACTTTTCTCTCCAGTTGTCGCTCTTACGTTCACATTTTCGCTTTCACCCAGTCTCTGTCTTTTTTCATCACTTATTATCTTTATCTGTTCTTTGCCCCTCTCACTCTACCTTCTTCCTCTTCCTCTTCCGCGTTGAACTTTTTCTGCTATTACAGAAATGATATAAGAAATCTCTTTCTCTCTCACTCTCCTCTTCCTGCTCATTGCCTTTCAATCTCTGCTTCTTCATCCCTTCTATATCTCTTTTTCTCTCTCCTACATCTATTTTTTTTGGTCACTTTTTCTTTTAATTCGTTGATGGTTTTTCTTTATCATTCTGGTTCTCTTTCATTGTCTGCTTCTTATTCCATCTCTTTTCTCCTTCAATACAAGTCCGTTTCTCTCTCTCTCCCTCTCTTAGCCATTTAATAGTGGTTTATTCCCGAGTCTTTCTTTTTCTTTTGCTGCTCCTGTCGCTAAAAAGGGATTAAGTTGGGCAACAGACTGCGTAGTTCTACTCTCTCTCTCTGTCTCTCTCTCTGACTAACATTTTCTTGGGTCTCACGAGCCTACCTCGTTTCTGTATTTTACTCGCTTTCTATACCGCTTTTTCTCGCTCTTATGCCATTTCTTGTGTCGTCTCTCATGTTTTTTGGTTTGCTCTCTCTTTCTAATTGGTGCCATTTAAGAATATTTTCTTTAGAAAGTTTTATTGCGTCGAAAATCCAGCTCTCTCCCCGTTCCCCTATCAAACTGTCTCTTTCTCTACCACCCCCCGCTCTCCCATTGGTTGCTCCACGTTATCCAGCTCGCTATTAGCTCCTCCCCTTTTTTGTTTTACTCGTCCGCCCCCTCGGATCTCATTGGGGTTTTTTACAAATAGTTACTAGTGGATTAAACTACATCAAAAGAAACTTTATTTATTACTTATTTATTATTATTTATTATTTATTTATTATTCAACGACTTCTTCAATTCGCTCAATTTCGTTAAGGCCAAATCGCGCCATTGTCGGCGCTCATTCAATTTATCCAACGGTACCATCTCCTCCAATTCCTTGGCGATTTTCTGCACATTCGGCCCCTCCCATTTTTGTAACGGTTTAAAATCTTTACTCACCGCATAAATCGTGTTCGCATAACGTTCACAGTAATTCACATAACCTTCAGCATTCAAATGGGTGGTTTCTAATGGTCCCAAGAAGGCGTAACGCATACCCAAACCCTCCGACATCACCTTATCGATATCTTTAACGTTTAAGACACCTTCCGTTACTAAATTCCATGTTTCATTTAGCAGAGCAATTTGTAGACGATTCACCACGAATCCGGGTACTTCACGGGTCAACGATACCGGTACTTGACCGAATTCCTCCATGATGGCGCGTGTATTCACCGGAACGGACGGTTGTGTCCATGGTGCCGGAACTATTTCCACTAATGGCACATAATATGGCGGATTGACCGGATGCGATACGATAATATTCTGTTTATTCTTCAAATGATCGGAAAACGATGATGGTAGGAATGTTGATGTGGAACTGGACAGAATCGTTGTCGGACCGACAAGATCATCGATCTGTTTGAAAACTTTACGTTTCAATTCCAAATTCTCCGGTACGCACTCTTGGATCAGATAAGCGTCCTTTACCACATCACTCAGATTAGTTGAGCCTGATAAGAATTATCAACAAAAAAAATCTTATCAATTCGTTATGTAACAACTCACCTTTTATGCAAGCGAACTGTTGCTGAGCATTCAATTTGCCCCGCAACAGGCCTTTACTCTCCAACACTTTCAATTGTTGCTCGACATCGACGAGGGCATCATCGACTTGTTTCGGGATGATATCGTAGATGACCACTTGATGCCCAACATTCGCAAACAGCATAGCCCATGAACGGCCGATCAAACCGCTGAAATCAACGTGTATGTGCCGCTTTAAGAACGCTCAATCTCACCGGTAGTGGGTACGATTGGATTAAATTAGAAATAAAAACGATTACCTGCCAATTATTCCAATTTTTTTCGACATTTTTAACACAAAAATTTAGAAATTTTCTGGTAAACGTTGTAGTGATTGCAGCCATGTTATCACAACAACAAATGAAAGTAAAACACCACTTGACTTGATTTTATCCAACAAAATTCGACGATATTTACCGAGTACAATCGTACGATGACTTTTTTTGAGTTAATTATTTTTTCTAAGATTATCAGTTTAATTAATTTTGTTTACGTTTAGTTGTGGCAACTAAAGGCGGCCATACACGTCAAAACTAATCACCCGTAATTCCGTCATTATACAATTCATACAATTCCAGAAAATGGTGGTATTAGTGATTGGTGGTAATCCCGTAAAATCTCTTAATTTTAATTGTGGAAAAACTCCAAATTGTGCCGTAATTGTAAATGTTACGCCACTGATTATATGACGTCAACGGTATAATCTAAAGATGCGTACACACTTGACCTCGCTTACAAAATAGGTCAGAAATCATCGAGATTCAATTAAAATTATCTGAATTTCCGATAGATTAACAATTTTTCTGTTGAATCATTGATTGTTAATTATCATTTTTTTTAATTTTATAGAATTATCTACAAATTGTCATCTAGTGTGGCGCCGCCTTAATCAGTTTTTTCCTATAAAATGGCGGCCGATTACCGTATTTCCAAACAATTTGATAAGTCGTGGTAAATATTGAAAATAGAAAGTTTATCGCAATTATTTGATAAAGAGCAAAGTGCATTTACGATAATTCTTTGATAAATATTGGAATTTGTGGTAATTAGCGATAGGTTGACTGAGATTCGAATTTGGCGCCGAAATTTTGACAGAACTGTCCAACTTAAATCAGTGATACCCAAAATGTTTTACTATTATCGCAAATTATACAACAAAATCGCATAAATTACCAATCAAATCAATCAATTTACAGACTATTAAGTTATTATTCGATTTTTCTTTACTAATTATCAATGATTTATGCTATATTCTGGTTGGTTATTGTAACATTTTGGCGGCCGCTGTATTGTCACTTTGACTACCATTTGACCTCCGGTTGACATTCACGTCAGAGCTGAAGACTGAGCCCACGGAGTATAGATAAAGGAGTCCGAACGGTATAGGCTTTTTCACGATATTTATGTACATAAAAATGAACCCAGAAAATAGTACATTTTTCTGCCACTCGCGGCGCTAAGATCTGTAGCGTACTGTTATAGTGGTCGCCTGGACTTAGTAAATTTCGACTTATAAACCAAATCACTTTATGGTTGAGGTGCATAAAGAAAATTTTCTACCGTAATTTCTATGAATAGCAATTTTGTCCGCATCTGGTATGAGTTGTAAATTATCCGTTGCTATTCATGTAAATTATGGTAGAAAATTTTCTTTGTGCACCCCAACCATATGGCTTATAAGTCGAAATTTACTAAGTCCAACCTCCATGAACCTGGCACCTGAAAATTATTTTTAATTATTTTGATATAAACAAATCGTTTGTTCGTCGTTTGTTCTTAAATGTCCGTTAAAAATTATTATTTGCTCTATAATTTTTTATTTATAAAAAATTAAACAATTTTTCTTTCTTAAATTGGCACTTTTGGTCTTGAATTTTATTTTTTTTTCTCGATAGATTAATTTTTTTTATTATTTGTTCGCTCAATTAAATCATTTGTTCGATTGTTTTTATATTATTATTTAATTTTTTTCATAATTAATTTACATCTGTGGCAAGAAACCCCCACCACCTATGCAACCCGCAACACCGGTTCCCGCAATTCCCCCACTAGAGGGCGCTGGTGGTTCTTTGCACCCAGTGAACTCTATACAAGTATCTGGAACGGCCCCGCACATAAGCTTTCAATAGGATGCTGCGAGGCAGGGGCAAGCAACAAGGAAAGCTAGATACTGTAGTAATCCCAACCCGTTCTAACTCACTAGTTCATATGGAAGAAAAGTTCGCAAAAATACCATTTTCAATCTTTCAACTAAAAAGAATTTACTATAACACTAAATTGAGTTCAATTTACATTCAGTGATAATTGTAGAAGATTTTAATTTTACTTTATTCTATAAATCAATCATTAGAAGAATCAGGATTTTCGCTTTTTATGGTCATTCATATTCTACGTGAATGACGGACGCTTATTTTTCAGTTTTTAATTGAATGCAATGCTTTCAATTCATTTTAATCCAGATTTGAGTAATGTATTTTCAATTTTTACAGCAACAATAAAGCAGTATACAATAAATTTATATAACTACGTAATAAAATTGAACTTTCTTCATAATATAAGGGAAAATTCAGTATAATAATTATTAATTACATTAGAATATATATGTACAAAATGTATCAGATATTAGTAAAAAATAAAAGTAGTTTTTGCTAAGAAAAAAAATTTACAAATGCCATTAATCGTGGTGGATAATTGTACGCATCTAACATTGTGTATAAAATTGCGCACTTCATTGAAAGTAAATTTCGCATTCTTACAGTTAAAGACATGTTAAAATCCAATTTTAATAATTAGACATATGCTACCAAAGAAGAATTTTAGTAGAAGAATTACATGTAAGTATGTTCATAAAATGTCGTATGCACCATCAGACAAAATTGATAAATTTACAATTGCATGGCCGTAAAGCTTCTGTAGGGCAGCAAATGACAAAATTAATATTATTTAATACCTAATTGTTGACAATTGCCATCGATAATTTTTCATTCTTTATTATTTGTTATTATTGATTCTATTATCTGGTCAGCGTTATACCATACTTGTGAATTTTAATTTTAATTGGTATGGCTGGAATGAATTTAGAAAACTACCAAAATTGTTTATATTATTATTTATTGTTTTATTATTTTTCTTATCGTTGTTTAATGTTTTTTACATTTCAATTAATTTCGTTAATTGAATATAAAACAACTGTTGGAGATTTCGCACGGCAAAGAATGATACTTTTTTCAGTTTTAGTAAAGAGATTTATGAACATTTTCACAACTATTTGTACTATTTTTTTTTGCTTTTTATTGTAGGAAATACCTAGTTATTTTACTTCATAATAAGCGTCGTAAATCTAATTAAATCCAAATTTATTAATTAAAAACGAGATAGAAGTTAGGGTATTTAGTGGCGTAGAAAGAGAGGAGAGAACTACACAATGGCGGGTTGCATAAGATTTAGCTTTGCCTTTCTTTCTAGAGGTGTAAAAGTAACGAAGAAAAGCGTACCCGTATGTATTCGTTACTATAACAATTAGTACTCGTTACTATCGTATCGTTACTTTTCTCGTTACTTTTGCTACCTCGGTAAAAACATACTTATACATTACATATTTAGATAGTGCAGCAGATGTAAGGGATTTTTGTAAGACGCATGCTGTGCACTTCTGCACTCCGTAATTCATACACCTGTTTACAAAACATAAAGAGACAAGAATTTAAGTTTTTTCTATCGAATTTGCCGTTTTCGTTTCTTTTCATTAAAAATTTCAGTTATGTTAATAAATTCTTGTGCAATTTTTAAATAAAATATTGAAAATTTGGGGGAGCGCATTATACACGAATTTTATTTTTTTTTCCGAAAATTTAGTGCGAAATCAAGCCGTATTATATACGGGTGTGTATGAGTAAAACGTACAACAGCAAAATATTTCAACACATGCATCAACGTTACTTGCGCGAACTGAAACAGTTATACCAAACCTACGAAAATACGAAAAATGCGAGTAACGAGATATATTCGTGAGTAACGTTTCGTTACTCGGTACTTGAGTGCGCACCCGTTACTCAGTAACGAATACATACGGTTCGTTACAGCTCTACTAGTTATTATTATACAGTGTGATTCACGAGGAATAATGAGCCTCAAAAATTTTGATGCAACCATCATTACATTTTCAGAGCTTGGGTAGATTTGAAATATAATTATTGATAAATATGTAAACATAACAAGCATATCTAAACTTGTGTCAATTTTGACACCCTTTGTTTTGATATCTTAACGGGAGGCCAATTATAGGGGTATCGCTAAACATAGACACGGGCGGGCAGCAAGAGATGTATTCTTCATACATTGTCCATAAATTTAAATCATGCCTCTCTTCTCATCATTTGAATAAGTATACATTTTGCACTTTGTAATAAATTTTTAGAGTTTGTCAAAAACTGACAATAATAATGATTCATCGATATCGTGGATTCAAATTGTAATTTAAAAAATATATATCTCGAAGTAAGTTGTGAAAATGTAATGTTGGTTGCATTAGATTTTTTCAGGCTCATTATTCCTCGTGAATCACGCTGTATATCGGATAGATTAACAGATGATGTTTTTTAACAAAACTATATCAAATTGTTTAACAACAATATTCGTCGCAGATTAATAAAAGTTTTAAAAAACAAAACCAATTAAAAAAAACAGGTTAAATTTTGTTTAATATTGATTATTTCGAGAACTTTATTATTAATTAATTAATATTATTTAATTATCAATTAATTAAATAATTAATATTAATTATAATTAATTATTACACTCCATAGTTATATCGTTACTGTATCGTTTTATCGTTAAATAAACTTGTCGTCCTCGAACTAGAGGACTACAAATTTATTTTTATGTTTTTGTAAAACTCTATGGAGAAATTATTGATTTTGATTGGTGATTATCATTGTATTATTATTCTTAATAAAAAATTAACAATTATAATGTTATAATTAAACTAGTAAACCGCGGTCGTCGGTTGGGGTGCAAAGAACCACCAGCGCCCTCTAGTGGGGGAATTGTGTGAACCGGTGTTGCGGGTTGCATAGGTGGTGGGGGTTTCTTGCTACAGGTGTAAATTAATTATGAAAAAATTAAATAAAAATATAAAAACAATCGAACAAATGATTTAATTGAGCGAACAAATAATAAAAAAAATAATCTATCGAGAAAAAAAAAATAAAATTCAAGACCAAAAGTGCCAATTTAAGAAAGAAAAATTGTTTAATTTTTTATAAATAAAAAATTATAGAGCAAATAATAATTTTTAACGGACATTTAAGAACAAACGACGAACAAACGATTTGTTTATATCAAAATAATTAAAAATAATTTTCAGGTGCCAGGTTCATGGAGGTAAGTTAGAGCACGTAAAAAACACACCTATTATTTTCTAGAAAATTCGAAATTAACCTAATAGCGGAGTGAACAGTCTCGATATACTCTCTAATGATAGTTGGTGCGCAACTAATTGCAGCTCTTCCTAAATTACCCAATTGCTGTGTTTTATCCAATGATATATACGTAAATAGATTGCTAACGATAGATTTAAAGTGAAGTCGGGTTAGGCGCAGCCATATTGAATTTCCTAGCTTCGAATCAGCTAAAGCAGTACCGCTAGAAGTCGAGGTTAGCTGACAAAATACAAGCAGTATTATTTTTGGTTGCATAAATACAAGTTTAAGACAAATATTTGAAGAAAAATGTCATTTAAGCCCAGTATGATTGAGCCTACATTTAAACTAATTAAGTATACATTCATTCAAACAAAAAAACATACTTTCCTGGTTATTAAAGAATGTAAAATTTGGATCCTTCTTAAATGCATAGGATCCCTAATAAATGATTATATGACTATTTTTTATAACCTTATAAATGAAAAGAAATTTATTATTCTTATACACTGTGAATCGAAACATTCAAA
Source organism: Epicauta chinensis (assembly GCA_021725515.1). NCBI lineage: Eukaryota > Metazoa > Arthropoda > Insecta > Coleoptera > Meloidae > Epicauta > Epicauta chinensis. The sequence goes on from JAEDXX010000234.1 coordinate 124,906, forward strand.
AGTAAGCGTTTTAACAAATTAAAATTATTTTCTTATCCAAATTTCACCCAAAATATGCAATTAAAAAGCATCAAAATCGTAGTGTCGGGATCTTACGTTTTTTTATTGAAGCATATGCTAGACAGCGATAGTAATATTGCTTATATTGTCTATCTCTTTTTTTTAGAAAACTCGAGTTTACATTTTGTAGGAGATAGACTATATGGACAACATCGGAGGAAAAAAGAGACAACGAACTGTCAAATTCTATGCCATACGGCTACATTTCTAAAGCATTGTAGATATGGAAGGTTAGTAATCTATGTACCTTTATATCATTGGTTTTATCGGCTAATTTTATTGTGATTTTGTGTTAATTAATTTCATGTGTTTTGTTTTTACAAAATTTTGTGTTATTTTGCGTAAATTTGATTAAATTAACGAGAAACTGTTTTTTTTCAATGTGGGAGTGGCGTTACTATGATTAATTATCGCCCGATACATTATATTAAATTAGTTAATTGTAGTTCTGTTTGAATTTTATATTTTGTCTTGTTCTAATTCTCTTTTTCACTAGCTGTTTTCTTGTTTAATTTATTTTATTTTTTCTTCTTCTGACTGTACGCCACTGTAATTTTCTCTCACTTTCACTTCTCTCTCCGGTTGTCGCTCTTACCTTCACATTTTCGCTTTCACCCAGTCTCTGTCTTTTTTCATCACTTATTATCTTTATCTATTCATTGCCCCTCTCACTCTACCACTCTAACTTCCTCTTCCGCGTAGAACTTGTTCTGCTATTACAGAAATGACATAACAAATCTCTTTCTCTCTCACTCTCCTCTACCTGCTCATTGCCTTTCACTCTCTGTTTCTTCATCCCTTCTATATCTCTTTTTCTCCCTCCTACATCAATTTTTTTTGGTCACTTTTTCTTTTAATTCGTTGATTGTTTTTCTTTATCATTCTGGTTCTCTTTCATTGTCTGTTTCTTATTCCATCTCTTTTCTCCTTCAATACAAGTCCGTTTCTCTCTCTCTCCCTCTCTTAGCCATTTAATAGTGGTTTATTCCCGAATCTTTCTTTTTGTTTTGCTGTTCCTGTAGCTAAAAAGGGATTAAGTTGGGCTACAGACTCCGTAGTTCTGCTCTCTCTCTCTCTCTCTCGCGCGCGCCTCTCTCTCTCTCGCGCGCGCGCTCTCTCTCTCTCTCTCTCTCTCTCTCTCTCTCTCTCTCTCTCTCTCTCTCTCTCTCTCTCAGACTAACATTTTCTTGGGTCTCACGAGCCTACCTCGTTTCTGTATTTTACTCGCTTTCTATACCGCTTTTTCTCGCTCTTATGCCATTTCTTGTGTTGTCTGTCATGTTTTTTGGTTTTCTCTCTTTTTCTAATTGGTGCCATTTAAGAATATTTTCTTTAGAAAGTTTTATTGCGTCGAAAATCCAGCTCTCTCCCCGTTCCCCTATCAAACTGTCTCTTTCTCTACCACCCCCCGCTCTCCCATTGGTTGCTCCACGTTATCCAGCTCGCTATTAGCTCCTCCCCTTTTTTGTTTTACTCGTCCGCCCCCTCGGATCTCATAGAGGTTTTTTACAAATAGTTACTAGTGGATTAAATTACATCAAAAGAAACTTTATTTATTATTATTTATTATTTATTTATTATTCAACGATTTCTTCAATTCGCTCAATTTCGTTAAGGCCAAATCGCGCCATTGTCGGCGCTCATTCAATTTATCCAACGGTACCATCTCCTCCAATTCCTTGGCGATTTTCTGCACATTCGGCCCCTCCCATTTTTGTAACGGTTTAAAATCTTTACTCACCGCATAAATCGTGTTCGCATAACGTTCACAGTAATTCACATAACCTTCAGCATTCAAATGGGTGGTTTCTAATGGTCCCAAGAAGGCGTAACGCATACCCAAACCCTCCGACATCACCTTATCGATATCTTTAACATTTAAGACACCTTCCGTTACTAAATTCCATGTTTCATTTAACAGAGCATATTGTAGACGATTCACCACGAATCCGGGTACTTCACGGGTTAACGATACCGGTACTTGACCGATCTCCTCCATGATGGCGCGTGTATTCACCGGAACGGACGGTTGTGTCCATGGTGCCGGAACTATTTCCACTAATGGCACATAATATGGCGGATTGACCGGATGCGATACGATAATATTCTGTTTATTCTTCAAATGATCGGAAAACGATGATGGTAGGAATGTTGATGTGGAACTGGACAGAATCGTTGTTGGACCGACAAGATCATCGATCTGTTTGAAAACTTTACGTTTCAATTCCAAATTCTCCGGTACGCACTCTTGGATCAGATAAGCGTCCTTGACCACATCACTCAGAT